>JAMAKE010000099.1:0-70976 GCA_023628695.1 Nectriaceae sp. PG4201 | reverse complement strand
TTTTTTAAAGTTTAGAATTTCTACTTTTAGCTGTATAGTGTTAGTGCGCCGCATGCTTAGGTGCGCCGCATGCTTATGATATACGTTATTATAATATATATTCTTATTTCTTAATAATTAAAATTCCTAAATAAAAAGAGTAAAGTCATTTAAAATATATTTATAAAAATTTATATTAATAAGATATTTTTATATATATTAGCTAATATTAAGAGCTATTTATATAATATTAATCTTATTTATATTATACTTACTTATAGGTTTAAAATATTAAAAAGAAGGTTTTATCTTAATAATATAGGCTTTAGTATTTAAAAAGGTATTTTAATTTTATATTTAAATATTTAATATTATTTAAATAATTAATATTATTTAAATAATTAATATTATTTAAATAATTAATATTAATTAATAAAAAAGCTAAAAATAATAAAGAAATTATATAACTTATAATATATATAGCTTTATATTATTATTAAGTAGACCTTTAGGTATATAAAGCAAAAGTTTAAAATTATTAAGGATAATTTACTTAAATATATATTTAGGGATTAAATTCTCTTTATATATATTATTATAGCTCTTTAGAACTTTATTAAGTTTAAAGAAAATAAAGGTAAAAATATTAATAAAGGAAAAATAAATACTTTAAATTTAGCTTATATAAGAGTAAATAAAGCTATATTAAGTAATAAAAATAAAGAATTATATAAATCTATTATTAAAATTAATTAGGAATTATATTAATAATATCTTAAGTAAATAAGAGTTATAAATAAAAAGAAAAGCACTTAAAGAGATAAAAATAATAATATTATTATAAATAATAATATTAATATTTTTATAAATTAAGTAATAATATAATTAGTATTCTTTAAATATATAAGATTTATATTAAAAGTACTTAACTTTTAATAATAATAAAATTTTCCCTTAAAATCTCACTTTTAATTTATTAAGCTATAAGGTTAAATAAGATTACTTAATTTTAAAGCTATTTATTAATATTCTTTAGCCTTAAATACCTTACTTTTGCTATTTTAATAAAAGAAAATAAAGTATACTTTTATATATTATTATACTTTAGGTTTATATTATATATTTTAAAAATACTATATTCTTTATTTATAATAAAGAAAAAAATCAATATATAATAAAATTTAACCTTTTTAATATAATATATATATCTCTATCTTTATTATTATTTATTAATTCATAAGTTAGCTATATTATAAATAGCTTTATAAAGAGGTAAGTATTTATATTTATTAATTTTTAGAAAATATTTCTCTTAAAACCCTTAATAATTATAAATCTATATTAAAAAATAGGCCCTTTAAGGAATAAAATGCTTAAAGTTTAATTTATTTATTAAGCTATTAATTATTTTAATTTTAAACCTTTAACTTAATATATATAATAATACTATATAACCTTATATATTAAGGCCTTTTATATTGCTTATAATAATATAATATAGCTCTACTTTAGCTATTATATTATCTTTAGCCTAAAGCTAGATTTATACTCTTTATAGCTATATAATTTTAGCTATAAGCCTTATTAATTAAGCGCTTAAAAAAGAAAAAATATTCTTTATATTCTTAATAATATTATAAATAATATTAAGATTTATACTCTTTTAAGTATTTAAATTATTAATATTAAAGCTTATTTTTATTAATAACCTCTTTTATTTATTATTTTTTTATTTAAATTAATAAAAAGCTAATTACTAAATACTTATAGCTAATAAAATAAGTTATTATTACTAAAAGATTAAAAAGAGCTTTATTTAGCTAACTTTTTAATATATTAATAATCTAAATATTACTTTTATCTCTTTATATAGACTTACTTATTAAATTAATAGCTTAAATATTATTAATATTTAAAGTATTAATAATATTATTACTTATTATTATATTACTTTTAAATACTTAATTATAAAGGTTTACTTATAATAGCTTAATAATCTTTAATTATATTATAATCTTTTTATATTCTCACTTAAATACCTCTTATTATTTATTATTAGCCTAAATAATATTAATCTCTTTATTATAATAAGTACTTATTTTATTATTTATCTATATAAAAACTTAATATTTAATATAAAGACTTTTATAATAATTAATTAACTTTAAAGTAATCTAAAGAATTAATAAAAAATAGCTTTAAAGCTAAATAATATACTCTTTATTATAGGCTTTATAAATACTTATTTTTCTAATTATAAAAGCCTTTTATTATAAGCTTTATAAAAGAACTTAAGAAATATTATAATTATTTCTAGCTATTAATTAATTCTTATTAACTTCTTCTTACTTATTATTATAAGCTAAGTAAGCCCTAAAGAGGGGGTTATTATAGTATCTAAAGTAAATAAAATAAGTATGCCTTTTGGGGCGAGCAGCCTTATATTAGCTTAAGATATAATAATAGCGACTATAAGAAGTAAATTAGGGCTTAATTATCTGTAGCTAATGCTTTGACTGACATTTAAGGAATAAGGCTATAATCGCTATATATAATACTTCTCCGCTCGGGCTTAGGTGGCCTCAACTAAAAAGGGAAGGCAGTAAGACCCTCATTTACACATCTTGCTAATAGGGGCTTCTAGGGTACTTCAGGCACCTTATGCAAGCCGGATGTTCCTATGGATCCAATAGCGTTTTATGATAAAACGGCAAAAGATCAGGCCCTTACGCTATACCTTTTTGAATTGGCCCCAGCAACATTTCCAGAAAGATCCTCCAGAAAGATCATCCATTCACCAGCGACACCACGGAGCGACCATGAGTGACTTTGGTGAATCAGATGACGGCTCACGCCACATCAAGGCTTGTACAAAACTCCGCCTCACAATTAATCATTTCCCATGGCTGATCGGAACTGCCCCCACCCTCGCACAGTTTCGTTTCGGGCGTAGCACAATATCTGGTACAGGCAAAGCTGTCGATGAGCACCCAAATGTCTGGCGTCTGACAGTTCTCCGAAGCCCCTTAGAGCACACCCTCACAACGCTCGTTAAATTACTTCCTACCTTTCTGCAAACTCTCGTTGCAACAGTATTCCCAGGCCTCTTCCTTCCGGACCGCATAGTGCTCAAGAAGCCTAAGCCAGGTTGGCAGGACGAATTTGAAAACGAGAAGATCATGTATCAACGACTCCGAAGTCTACAAGGCCATGTGATACCAAAGTGTTACGGCGAAGCGGAAATCGAGGGAGCTTGCGCCCACGTTCTCTCAGAAGTCGTTGGTATCATGCTATGGGAACGGTCGCCACTACTTCCTGCTGACGAGTTTAAGGAGCTTGTTGAGGCGGTGTTCAAGAAGATCAATGCATTTGGGTTAGCTTATGACGACATAAAATTAGACAACATGATTCTTATCAAAGACCAAGTCGTCCTGGTAGACTTGGAGTCACTCTATGAGCCCCTAGTGGAAGAAAGGGAGTATGCATTCACTTCCGATAGAAACCAACCCATGGTTGTATATAATAGATATTTAGAGAACGTCTCTGATGATAATATTTCAACATAGCGCAACTTTATACATCTTCCTGTCATACCTTAGATACCTACTGTACCAATTGTCTATGACAGCGACCGACTCCAACATTTGCCGGAAGCACGGCCTGACGATACAATAGGTCCTCATACCCCCGAAGAGACAAAGGTAATCCCAGAATACTAGGCATCCCGAGCTGCACTCAGAAGGCGTTCCCCCGCGGGTTAGGACGCAAAGCCAAGACCCATCGTCGCTGTGCTGGAACCATATGCAGGACAGACAATGACATCTGAATAAGAAAGAATAAATCTCAGAAGTCACCTCATGCATCATTGCACATCAACATAACTGCTTGCGAGAGATTTTATAAGATCCCAACACGGCGAAACATTTTAGAGGAAGGCATCCAATATCCCGACGTTGAAGACACACCAAGATCTTTGGTGTTCAGTCTCGAACCGCCTACTTAGCTCTCCATTATTTCTCTTATCCGCCCGTCCGTCCGTCGCGATTTTTCTAGTGTCGTCTCATATTATCTCACAGAGAGAGCTCAGTTCGAGGTCTAGGACAAGACGGGGTCGCTATGACAAGACCCACATGTGACAGCCGAGCTTTATTGACCACCCGAGCATCCCATGTTCTACTACTTACTCCGACTAAGCGTTAAGTGCTTGCAGCGTTTTAAAGTACTTCCATTGGTGCGGGGCAGCTTGTGTGGGCTTGCCTGACTACCGCGTCATCTTGAGCATGGTCGTGGTTGATCCTCAGCTTCAGCCATCGCAGGTTCTGAAGCATAGTTGTGCCTTCTGACTTATACCTACAGTATCAGTATTAAGATCAGAAACATGCACGCCGATATCTACTCCGTCGTGATCTCGAGCATATCTGAAACCTATAACGCCGAGCTCGAGGTCTAGGTGAGCAACATGACTTGTGAGGGTCCGGGGGCAATCTTCAACAATTACAAAGAACAAAGTGCTTGCGAACTCGAAGCACTATATCTCAAGCACCTATTCGGTGCACATCATAAATAAAGCTACTGACTATATCCAGGCCGAGATGCTATGATGGGACTGGAGACAAATGAGAGCGCGGATACAAACCACCATTACCACCACCACCACCAATAGCAAGTCCAGACCCTTAAAACTAATGATATTTCGTATGTCGCCCGAGGAGGCATAAACCCATCTGATATTCTCTTAAAATTCATATGAGTCTTTATGAGACAAACCATCTAAACGCCGTCATGTCCTGATTCCATATCCCAAGCTAATTTCGGCCTAATTCCAGCAACTTCCTAAATGCTACGTAGTGTAATTAAGCGACATAATGGGTAGCCATCATCAAAATCTTACATGTGCTACCCTGCGTTACTGGTTCGTCGTGTCTTGACGCTGGCTTCATATTATAGCCTCCAGACGGACGGGCAAGGCAACTTCAGTCCTTCGCCATCAGTGAGATGCCTATGCATCCGATAGCAGCATCTCCAAGGTGGTGCACGATGATGCCTATACCGTAGTGAAAAATTTGCCGATCTCAAGAGCGTCATAACAAACAACTAGCCTCTTCGCTTAGATGCCGGTGGCCCGTAGTCTGCATCCGACACGTGGTACTTCCGCGCAACAGCATCCTCCTCCTTGGTATACTTTGCCTCGTCCTCGGATTTCAGCTCTTCCACGGAACTGGACGACCATCTGCGCTTCCTTATTAGCCGACGCCTTGATTTGACGCTGTCGTCCAGGCGGAGGGGTTCCTGTTCCTTCTGCCGTTGTCGGGCGTCTTGGGCGTTTTGAGCTAGTCGGGAAAACGGGATGTTGATCGCGGCGGCGGGCCAAGTCTCGGATAGTTCATCTGTGGCAAAGTCGCGCATGTCAATCGCTAGCGACTGGTCGGGATTCAAGACGTCGCCATCGGATGAGCAAAACGGCTATCGATACATATCAGCACGGTTTAAGAAACACTGGGTAATAGTAAGTTCACCAGCTCGTGGATGTGCTCGAAAGTTTCCAAGTCAAAACCATCTTCGGACTCAGTAAACTTGGGACGCCAGAGAGATACTGTGGATGGCTTGCTCCGGTAATTGAGATCGATCCCAATCACAAGCTTGATATCGCCGTTCGAGTAAAGAATGTAGTCTTGCGCAAGTCTCCTTAGATCTTTACCATCCTGAGAATATGATATCTCAACTACTATACCAGGATACCTTGCCCCAGGGTAATGGAACTGGATATCTGGCTCACGCTTAATCGGGTCGTTCTTGTCATCCGTCTCCGCGAGGAGGACGCGGGAACCTAGGGCGCTCATGATTTTTTCGGCAACGAGCTTCGCCTTGTCACTGCGGGTTGTGGCGATCCCATTTAATTCCTTACAGATCTCGTCTCTGAAATAGATGGCGAAATAGTCATGGGTCGGTGAGGGCATGCGGATCGTGAGACGGCTGCGCTTAGGTTCGTAGTCGAATCTTCTGAAGGTTCCCTCGATTTTTGTACGGAGTTTGGGGTACTGTTTGCGATCGAGAGTGAAGTGTGCGAATTCCGGAGCGTCGCGCGTTGAAGATAGAAGCTTGTGTCTTTGAACAAGGTTGGGTAGTGGCTGGTCGCTCTCATCGCCGTCAACGATGTCGATGTCGATGTCGATGTCGATGTCCTTGACAGGGCGTTTTGCTGTTGCGGGCGGGGATGGGGGGAGGAGAGGGATTGACTCGTCGGGCGGAGTAGTACTGGGTATGGCCATGGTTGAAGTTGATGTTAATGTTGATATCGAGTTTTCATTTTGTTTCATGGCTGATCTCGTTGCGGCATTTTGGATTCCGCTTGCGAATGTTAATGTTGATTGTTGATGTTGGTTTGCGCTGGAGCGGATCATTGATCTGGCGAGAGGTCCTGGTTTGGTTTGTCAGCAATCAGCGGGCCAGCGTCATTATTCCCTTCTGAGACCGAAACTCCGCAACTCGGAGAAAAACTCTATGCAGCTCAATAGTTCGAATCCCACTCCATATTATACACGAGTCTAAGGGCTGACTTCCCTGCGAGGTATGAATAACACATCTCGTGCTTTTTTTTTCTTCTCTCCTTCACAAACATTAGACTAGAATATCTCTATAATTGTGTTCCTTGACGACCTTTCAAAGCAGTCGACATAATTATTAGATAATGCTGCGACGCTTAAAGCGCCAGAAATAATGCTAAAAACATGCTATAGCGATAATAATAAGCGAGTTGATTCTAGCAAGACGGGATCAGAATAAGTGATTCGGAGGCTCACACTGCGTTGCTGGCGAGATGGATGCAGCGTGTATCCCAGAGGGGCAGTGTATGGCTGCCTGGATTACGCACCTTCCTCGGGCCATTTCAATCCTGGATTCACACGCTTCGGAGCCAGAGGTAATGCAGTATGTGATGGTGTTTGGCGGGCCAAGCGTCGAGAGTAGCAACAGAATAGTTCAGAAGGAGAGGGTTACAAGATTGGAACTCAACGGGGGGTATGAAAGCCCCACTAATAGTCAGCCTATCTTACCACCTTTCCTCAAACTTCCTTTTCTTCTTATTTCTTTCAAATTTCCCTTTCCAAAATTCCCGAACGCCAAGAGTCAGGGCCCGCTTTCAGTCCCAATTTACAAAACATCGTACTAGGAATCTTCCCATCAGCCCCTAATAAAGCACTCCATCTGCGCCTAAAAGTCAATTGTACCTAATTATCGCTTTCCCAAGTTTGCGTCGGCTGATCCCGCGCTTCGTGGCTTTACTGGCTGTTAGTCTCTCGGGACGGGGCCCAAACGATCCCTGCCATCCACTTCTCGATATGGTCCGCCGTTGCTAAAACTCTCTCATAAACGGGCAGAACGACGTCTCTACGCTTCTCTAAGCAGCAAGCATTCGAATATTACTTCAGCGCCGCTCTTCTTAACGACAGACGACATCAGCTACCCCAACTGTCGTAGGCTATCTGGTTCCGATGGTGGTGTGTCGTACACGCTTCATCATTCAGACGTATTAATATGCTCTAGTTATTCGAACCAGAAGCGCTCGACAAAGAAAAAGACAAGGACGATTTTTTTTTCGGACGCCAAGACGGGTTTTCAGCCCGTTGTTCGGTCTGGACAGATGGTATATTGGAAGCATTGCACTGTGAGCGTCTTTGAGACTGGGAAGGAAGACGGGCTACCTGTGGAACGTCTCACTTAGCGCGATGGGCAAGCACTCTTGAGAAAAGGCGTTAGCATCATATTGGAAAAAGGCGAGATGAAAGAATCTTGAGGCTGAGATCACCCATAGAATCTTTTCTTAATCCCCGATGCTCTCCATTCTCCTAAAAATACAGTAATCTTAGCACCCTCCCTAGCCTGGTTTGATATCGTCATCGAGACGCCATCCGTACGATTGCGTCTCTCGGTTTGTTCACGCCGGTATATAGGAGATGTGTGAGCACCCTCGTATAGATCACCTTGAAATATGCCGGAGATATCTCGTTGACAAGCCCGCAGTTTGATCGATGGGTTCGGTTCGATTTTGCCACCACCCGGGTAACACACTAACCTAACGCCGTCCTTGATTTCCAGTTTCACACCAAAGTACTGGGAAGCGAGGCCTTCTACCTTCTCTTTCGCAATTCCAATTTCCATCTGGCATCCGAAATGTTCTCGGATATCCCCTTGCTGGAATATCATTGATATGTCGGCTGATAACACCCCAGGCTGGTCTTTGCTCTGTGTTCTTTCAATCGAGTCCCAGAACTGGTCATGAAACAGCTCTTTGGCTGCGTCCAGAGGAGCTCCTTCATACACATCCCTATCGACTACGACCTCGGATCCTTGTTCTATGACGCAGTCCTCGGCATCGATAAGGCGTGCATTTGTGCTTCTTGTAATGGCGGTCGGTTGCACAGGAGCCTCCGCGTCAGTCTCGACTATGATGCCTTGATGGTTTGTTAGAACCTGATCGAGCCATAGGATAGAGCACATACGACGGCGTTTAGCGCTCAGCATCGAAGGGTTGACTGCTGCAATTTCCATTGCAGAGGGGAGTTGGTCTGCAAAGTCACGCTGGCGATCGGTAGGCTGGGCGCTAAGGTATTCGAATAAAACCTTCAAATCGGCATTACCAGCCTGTCCGTGGCCCGATTTTATCGCCTTGTTCGCAGCGTAGTACGCGCACCAGGCTAAATCGCTTTTCCCAACAAGGATCTTCTCTAAGGAGGACTCGTCGGCCTGTTTGGCCTTTTGCAGAGCAACTTTTACCCCGTATGGACCACGACTGAACTTCTCATAGTTCGCAGCCACCTGTGTGGCGAGCTTCGACAGTGGGTCCTCCCCTTCATTCATTGCGAGTTTGAGACGGAAGTTTGAGAGATTTTGGAAAGGAAGGTTCGGCAGGGGATTGGGAACTTAACATGTCAATGTAGCAGCGCATGATCAAACCATGTTCCAGTTACCCCAGCACGTCATCCCCCCGACACACGTTAGCGAGCCAGCCCCGCGACGCACCAGTAGCAAGGTTTTGTGAATGTGAACAAGCATCTATTGGCTGTTGTATCTGCACATGTGTGGCCCGGCTCCATTTACAATACCGCGATACCTGGGGCGTAGAGTTAACGACCCTGTAGTCCCATCGACTGACTCTGAGATATGCTACCCCCCATTCTAGAGACCATGCTGCAGATGACCTTGCAGCCACAGGTTTTGAACCAATGGGTGGTTGAGCGCAAGGTTACGGCCAAGTTGCATAGCCATGTTGGTTATTTCGGGCCCGTGAGAAAGAAGCTGTCGCCGCATTGACCTATCGCCGCATTGATGTATGTTACCCTGTTGGTTGAGAGGATATTTGGACCTGGTTTGCATCAGTACCAACTATATCTAGAAAAACTGGGCAGTACACTAGCGTCGTCGGTTCCATGGCCAACAGGTCGATACATCAACATCGTCACATACTGGTACCACAGAAATCTGACACACTCCGAGGGCCAGTGGCTTAGGATGTTATTGTGGATGCCTTAGGGTAAGCCAATCAGCAGTTTAAAGCCTGAGCTAGAATACCAAGGAAAAAACCAATAATTTGATTTCGGAGATGCAGGACGAAATATTTGCCCGTGCGAGAAGGCACACTTTCTTGGTAGTCAGTCCAGGTTCAGGTGGGTAGAGTTCTGAGACATACTTGGCACTTAGGTACCATGCTCGTATATTCTGGTGTAGAAAGGGTTCGTTTCATAGACGACTCAAGTACGGGTATAGGACAAGGGAACAAGCCTACTACTTTTTGCCTCTTGAGCGCATACCTGGTCTGGATTCACTGGCAATTCTTCTCGACGAATCAAGTTCCTTTACTGAGTTACGTCTCTAGTGCAGGAGATGTTGGTGCATAGCAGACTCGTCTTGGAAGCAATGTTGTCGCTAACTCGGGCGTCTGCATCTGCTGGGTGACGAGAACCAACTCACTCCCCCGTACATGATGATCGCGTACATTGGCAGGGCTTACCGACCTGGGAAGGATAAGAAGGCTCTAGTATCGCTAAAATCAAGGCACAAGATACTTCAGCAACCACAACCGCAACCACAACCCTAACTACAATTGCCCAATACAACCACAATAAACAGTACCACTATGGAAGCATTCATTCTCGAGCAATACTATACAAAATTTGAGCTACTCAAAATGCGCCGTGTAGCTGAGCATGATATGGAATCTGTGACGTCGGCATCCTGGCAGACTATCCTACAAGCAAAATTTCCGGCCCCTTATCATCTCACCTGTGAACAAGACTCGGGCGAAAGCCGAAGACGTGTTGATATGGTAATTGAGTATTTCAACGCAGAACAGGGCTCGGCAATGCCAATCGTATGGGTAGAGATCAAACGTCAAGGTGGATCATGGGGAGAGGCCGAGGAGCAGTGCTTGGATGCTGCGACGAAGAGTCTGGCCAAGCTAGACTGCTTTGGCATTTATGTTATAACAGCTTGGGGTCTCAAGTTCAGAGCTTGCTATGTCGACAGCAAATACTGTTGCACTAAAATGCCGCTCCAAAAGTGGAGTGCACACTCCAGCGGTTGATGCTGTAGTGGCTCTTATATGATGCGACAAATACGCCAAGGACCTAAAGCCAGTTTTCGGGGGTGAACCAGGCCATAAGAGCAAATACTTCGATCTTACGACCGAAGCAGGCACCTATCAGTTTCTTGAAACGGTTGCATTTGTAAAGAATAATGTACCTCTGATGCGCCCTAAAGTCGTCCCCAGTCAAGTGGGCCCGTCGAACATGGAGTATGACGACGAGGGCGACCTCTCTTCTGGGATTCCGATGGATTACGAAACGTTAGACAATCCACTGAATGCGTACAAGCAATCTCCAATGGCAACGGATGGTGACCCAACTCAGTATCCAGAAGAAGACTATCCTCAGGTCGAGATGAGCGGGAAAGGGAAAGAACGAACGCTGGAAAGAGTAAAAGTCAAGAAGATATCGCATTTTACGAGGAGGGATGAACTTCAATTTCGCCGCGGAGAGAAAATATACACGACCACGAACGAGGACTGGACGAAGAAAAGAGAGGGCCCCTCGACCTGGTATGAGTATAAGAAACGTTATTGGTGTGAAAATCTCCCATGATTCGCGGATAAAGGGATTTTCCGAGGTCCAATGTTGTTAGCTAGCTTAGTTTCATATCCTCCTCCAACCTCCCCCTATACAACTTACCTGTCGTGCCTCCTCCCAACGCACTTCTAATATGGAGAGGCTATGCTTTACACTAAGGTGCGGCCTTTGTCTATTTAAATTCTACAAGAATGACAGTATTGCCAGCAAGCACTTAACCTACTGCCGCTATCTTCAACTACCAACCCCGTGCAGTTATTCGCGATAGGGAGGTCCAAGGGCCTTGTCAAAGCTTTGACGATGAAGTCACAGATCATGATCGGCATGTCATATATCTTGCCTGCACGACTCCCTGTACTCACAAAGGTGGCCGAGCTAAGGCGTGCCACATCTCTTGTCTCAAACTCCTGCCAGCAGCATCCCTCAAACAGTTTCTTGGCGTGCGAACTTATTGTGTCGAGCTACTGCATGGCCAGGAACAAGCTCGGAGCCTGTGGCTACGTACCGCATTGGCGTCGTCCCTTAATCTGTCTCTGCGCTTGCCAAACGAGGTATGCTGGGAGATAGTTTCATACGCGCTTCAAGAATATGCTGTAGTACTCATTGAGTGGATGCTTACTCACCAAACAACTCTTCGATTTTCTCTGTCTGAATTAGTACTCATGAAAGAAAAGTACGTGAACTTCGAGGGTAAAACATATCTGACATCTTTGATCATCCGGCGCAAGGTTTCCCTCTATTTCTAGGATGGAGATTTCAGCCACCCACTCGAAGGACGCATGCCAATGATTTGAAGTGTCTTGGCATGGTGATCTCGAGTGGTGGTTCTCGTACCGTCAATGCCAGGTGTGGCAAAGTGGTCGGTATAGCCTTCCTGTGATGTGAGAAGAAGCGTAGAGTGCTCAATATCCAAATCATTTCTCCGAAAGTGTGACGTGGTTAGCTTGGGGCGCGAGAGATCTAGGTGAAATCACAGGATACACCGTCGACGGTGCAACTAGCTATAGAATCAACCTTACAATATAAAGGGACCCAATTTCCTAATGAGAGAGTTGAGTCTTAGTTTCCTATAAAATGTTTATCAGGCTTAATAAAAAATTAGGGAAATTCTAATAAGTGAATTTAAAGAATATTATTCTTAATGAACTAGAGCTACTTCTATCTTCGAAAGGTCTTCCTATTATTATACTAAATCTTATTAGCCTTAAAGTTAGGTAAGTCTTTAGGAGTGATTTAATTGTGAGCAGGTAGAAAATTTATAATAACTGGTAGGAATCAGAATCATAAATATTATTATTGAAAATTAGCCCCTTTAAAGAGCAAGAAGAAGGGAAAAAGTAAGGTAGTCTTTACAGCGCTAAGGCTTTTCATCATTACCTTACGTGAATTCAAGCTCCCTGCCCCAGACATACACGAGGATGAAGCCGTTGCTTCACTCCCTCCAACCGCTCAAGTCCGATAACTTCCCCGGCCCCATTTCAATAAAGCTTGATTATATGGCAAGCACAGCGACCCATCCGATTAACGCACAGATAGCGGCATCAACTCGTAGATTACTAGCAGCGGCGACGTATGTAGGCGATGCACTACCAGTAGTCTGATTAGTAGTTGCCGAAGGAGAGACGGAAAAGGGTGAGGTGACTGCTGTAGCCAACGAAGTCATGCTAGCAGGTGCAGTAGCAGATTGTATAGCATCCGTGGGCACAGACGTAAGACTCAAGCCGCTTGCGTCTGTGGGTACAGGCACAAGTGTCGATCCGCTTACGTCTGTGGTCACAGGCACAAGGGTTGATCCGCTGGCAGCAGTAGATGGCAAAACTTGGGTAGAATATCCCGAGCTGACAATTGGGATGACTGACGATGAGGTCGTAGGTTCAGCGCTGGGGACTGAACTCTCGGTCTGGGACTCGGCGGGAGAGGAAGCGGAGGCAGAAGCTCCAGAATTTGACGCCGCAGTCGAAGACGAGGGCTCAGAACTGGACGGGGAGGAACTAGCCGAGCTAGATGCTCCATGAGGATCGGGAAACGAGATCGCGACACCAGCTTGCGCACAGATGTTCACCAAGGTGTTCTCGACGGCTGGGAGCAATTATCTGTCAACTAATAAAGCTCCTGAAAAGGCTGAGATGCTTCATGGGCCTACCTGCAGTGTCGTCGGCGTCGCAGACTTTAAGAAGCTCGGTAGGGACGTTGTGGATGAACTGTTCACTAGCACAGGTGCACGAGAGATCTCCAAGAGAACAGCCATCGACAGTCAGAATGGAAGCACCTGCTTGAATCTAAGTAGCGTCTCAAGTGGTCAACAGGTTGGTCTACCATTGGAGAGCCGGAAAAGGAATGGGACTTTATTCCTACAGCACAATCGGGGGCGGGATCGCTAGGCGCATCCTGACCAAAGACGGGGTACGCCAGAACAGCAGCGACCGCGACAGCATTGTTGAACCACATCTCGGGTGGCGAGGTAGTTGAATAGATCTGAGAAGCGAGTCGGGCAAGTATGTAACTAACGAGTGTCAACGACTCAAGGGCCCAGTTCAGAGTCTTGAGGAAGCGAGCTCAAAGAAAGAATGCTGTGAGAAACTGTTCCAGGGAGAAAATCTACAATGCGAGAGCCATCCTATTTAAAATATCTGTCACCTTTGAACCTAACTCGGAGAAAAACCCGAACATGGTGACTCTGCAGGGTCCTCTTTTCCAGGCACACCCGATGCCCCTTACACGGGTTTCCTGATCAAGGTAGTATTCCCTCTCCTGCAGAAACTAATGGCCCCCTGGATCATGCGAGATTGATTTGATAAGATAATCTAATCAATCGTGGGGGTTCTGTCTAATGGTTTCACCTTAGCTGAGTCTCTCGTTTCCGAGATCCCACGGACACTCCGTACATCTTCAGGTCCTGAGAGGATGACTTATTCGCGCTCTAGTGCCCACCCGTGGAGACTCCGTGATATATTTCAGTTCAAGTGGAGTTCATCAACCCATTCAGCATCCTAGAGGAGAAATTTCTTATTACCTTCCCCACGTTATTGCCACCGAGGTTGGCGCTGGTTCAGTGTGTTACATCATCTCCTGGTTTGTGGAGCTGATGGATGAATATTCTAGCACCTCGAATCTTATCTGATCATGCTGATGGAAAAAATCGGACTAGACATACCCATTGTAACGTCTCGTGCCGCTAACTATCTCTTGTGTCCCTAAGAAAGCTGCACACATGTCCCTTGGCCAGCTTGGCGGAGGCTGCTAGCAAAAGTTCTCGGTGCTCTTCACTCGGTCAGAATCTAATATCCGTGAACTTACCAGTTACTCTGCATTACTAGCGTGACGTCCAATGTCCCCCCATTTTTGTTCGAAAGTCGCTCAAAGATTTCCACCCTTCTTACAAACGACGGAGCATATTCTACCTCGGCGGCTGCGTAGGAAGCGATAACGGCGGTATGAAAGCCGCATTTGGAACCGTAGTTCATGTGTGGGTGTATAAAAGGGGTTGAAGATGGTCGACAAGCCCCCTCCCCCAGCGCAAGTCACCCTGTCCTTCAACTCGGTCCATATCATAATCAACACTGTTAACACTGGGGGCTCCTTCTTGTTTAACGGTAACAAAAAACACCATACCGTACATACTACCATTAGAATCAGCAAAATGGTTGTCACCCACTCGCATGCTCCGGAAAAAGCAGACTCTGCTAGCATTCCTGTCGAAGCCACTGATTTTCCAGCCATTGAATATCACCACGGGGATGACACTGGCCCAGAAGAAAAGACTAATGGTTTGAATGGTGCTGAGGATAAGGGTGGTGATTTCCAACATGGTGTTCAAGCTGCTGAGGCTTTGACGCAGCTGTGGGGAAAGAAACAGCTTATTCTCGCCTATGTCCTGTGAGTAACCCTTCGATTCTTTTAAGCACACCAATACAAGATAATCCGGTTGACGTTTATATCTACAGAATCTGGTTCGTCTGTCTATTGCAAGCGCTCTCCAACAACATCTTCAAGTTCCTCGCTCCATTCGTCACGAGTTCATTCCAGATGCACTCGTTGACCGCTTTAAGTACTGTTATATCGAGTCTAGTCTCCGGACTGGTCATGTTACCCTTCTCAAAGATGTTGGATGTCTGGGGTCGAGCACAGGGATTCATGTTTATGGTTGCTAGCTGGACTCTCGGGGTAGTTCTGATGGCAGTGTGCGAGAACGTGCAAACCTACGCTGCAGCCCAAGTCTTCTATCAAGTGGGATATGTCGGTGTTGAGTATATTATCATCATCTTCATTACCGATACGTCATCTATGCGGAATCGCGCGTTGATGGTTGCGCTGAGTGCGTCATCCAATATCGCCATTGTCTGGGCGTATGCTCCTGCCACGAATGATATCATCTTCAACACCGGGATCAAGTGGGGAATCGGCATGTGGGCTATCATCATGCCAATCGCGTGTTCACCCTTAATTGCTCTTTTGTGGTATTATCAACGCAAGGCAGAAAAGCAAGGGTTGGTGGTGAGAAAGAGCAGCAACCGTACCCTTTCCCAATCCATCTTCTACTACGTCAGAGAGCTGGACGTCATCGGTCTGCTTCTGATTACCACTGGACTATCGTTTTTCCTACTTGGTTTGAGTCTCTCTTCTCGCCAGGCGGAACAATGGAAATCGCCCATGATTATCAGCTTCCTGGTGATCGGCCCGTTGATAGTTGTTGCCTTTTGCCTCTACGAGATATACCTGGCTCCAGTCAACTTCATCAAGTGGAGTATCCTGCGGGATCGGACGATTCTTTGTGCATTCATCGTCTTCTCGAGCGTCATCAGCGCCACGTACTGCTTGATCGCATACTATGTCTCGGCGTTCCTGATCCTCTGGAACATGACCATCCCTACCGCTATGAACGTTGGCAATATTCAACTTGTAGTGGCCTCGTTTTCAGCCATAGTGGCGGGCGCCATCTTGAGATATTATGGGCGCTTCAAGTGGGTGGCATTATGCGGCGGCTTGCCCCTGATCTATTTGGGCGCCGGCCTTATGGTGTATTTTCGCGATTCTACCGCTAGTGTTGGGCATATCGCCATGTGTATGGTCTTTCTGGCATTCGGTCTAGGCATGGTGGGAATATGCCAGCAGATTGCACTCATGTCGGCATCCACCCACCAGCAGATCGCCTCCTTGATTGCCACCGCAGATCTGGTTGCCAACATCGGGATGGCAGTTGGTACAGCTATTTCCGGTGCAATCTGGATATCCGTCTTTCCTAAGAAACTGACGCTTCACCTACCCGAGGAGTACAAGCATCTCGCCCCCAGTATTTATAGCAGCATATTGTCTCAGATGTCATACCCCAAGGGATCGCCTATCAAGAACAGCATCGAACTTGCTTACAGTGATAGCCTGCGGATTATGATGATTACTTCCTTGTGTCTGTTCACGGTCACTTTTGGAGCGGCAATGTGCTGGAGGGACATTGATGCGAGGCGCTTGGTCAAGAATCGGGGACTTCTGGTTTAATGCGTTTGCTTGATTAGTGGGTGACCTTTACTGCTGGCGAGATTGCAAAGAAACGATGCTAACGAGACACATTCGCGTTGAGTTGGTTGCTTGTTCTCCTTCGGATCACTTGGGAAGTAGCGCATAAAGCAATAAAATGAAAACGAAAGCCACAAGATATGCTAGACAATAGTGGAGATCTACGAACAGGTGGTGAATAATGCGTATGACGAACAAATGAGTACCCAGTGAACACAGGGCCTCTGCTGGTAGATAACTATTTGATAAGGATTTTAGCGCACGAGCAATGGGTTTTAATAAAAATATCTTGAATCTCTGATTTCTACAACATCTGATAGCGTCTATATGTATATACTATGACTGCTATTGCCATGACGCCGCTCAATAAGTCCCATATGATCAGGTCTTACATGGCTTGGGTGCCACATTAAGTTGGCAGCCTAACCCTCATCCAATCTCTCTGTTTCTGGATCAAATTTACTATGCACAAAGCAAGCAAGGTAGAGACAAGACCTGGGTTAGTGTGGATTCAATAAGTTACCTGCAGCTGGTCAGGTGTTTACTGTCACATTATATGATGAAAGGCTATGGGGAAATTTAATGGGAACCTAATCGATTTAATTGTCTAGATAGCCGTCAGTGCAGACAGAGCTTCTGCAACTACAGAATGGCATGTTCCCCTTTTCTGTACTAAGCTTAGGTATGTAGTTGACAATACTAATCTAGCCCTTGCCGTCCCTTCTCCACTCAGGCAACCGATCTTTTGTCCTTCTTTCCAGAGTGGATAGGCCTGTTCAGCATTTATCTGTGCCTACATGAAACCGATTAAGAGCTGGGGTAGTTGATTGTAACTCCAAGGCTCTTGCAGAAGGTGGCGAAGGTGGCCTTGACGGCTGTTTGAGACCATGATTAGCAAAGAGGTTCGATACTAGAGTTTGTGTTGACGTACTGGCAGTGTCCGCAGCATTGCAGACCTTGGGAACCTGCTCAACAATGTTCTTGGCGAAAACAGGGCTCTGACAGAAGCACTTGAGGTCAAGGGTGCTGCACGGAACACCTTGCGTGAGCTGGCTAGTGACGGAAGACTGTTTGATCAGATGTTAATTTGGAGAGTCCAAGGCACAGGTGAAGAGGGATTCTCATACAGCGCAACTGGGCGACTGTGCCAGAGCTGGCGAAGCCAGAACAACAAGGGCAGCGGCGGCGACCTGGAATTTCATTTTGTCTGTTAAAGAGGGTCAAGAATGACTTGGTCAAGCAGATGAGAGTTTGAGAATGATTTATGAGATAAAATGAAAAGGGTTATCTCAAGGCGGTTGCGGGTATTGTATTTATACCGTTCTTCCTGCCAGTTCTGTCGAGTTCGTTTCAATCGTCTTTCCGATATCGCTAAGACTTACCGAGGCCGAAAACGAACTAATTGATCTGATTAGATTAGATCTAGTTAGGACGTTTCATCCGCTACGTGTTCAGCGTCCCGACTTATGATACGTGGCGGATACGCCCCCCACGGACACTCCGCGATTACAGCACGAAAAGTCCCTCTTCAACAACACAAGAAAGGTACTTGCTCCGGACCGATTGTTAGAAGCAGCTTCGGATGAACATGCCACTCCAGTCATTTACGCTAACACGGTAGGTAGGCCTTGCGGTGGCGCATCATCGAAAGTCTACAAGGGTTATTAACGGGAATGCAAGACTGACCAGTGACTTCATGTAACCCAGAAAACTCATGTAATCGACTGACAGAAGTTTGAAAAACATCAGGGCAGTTTCATTGGTTTTGCGAGTGGATGGCCATTCATAGCACTCTCTCCACCTGGGATCAGTTGGGGTCTCAATTAGACAAGTGATAGCGAGCGCACTCTATTGTGCCCTATATGGAGATTCTTTCATGGTTGGTGAAGCACTACTCAATACTGCCAAGATCTTTTTACAAAGAAGAGACCAACCGTCAGACAATAAAGTTCCTAAGCCGATGAGATACAGGGACTCGGACCTTGCGCTACTTTTATGCCTACGCAGCAAATCTGATAGGTTATGACGACAGTAAAGAGGAAACTCTCGTGGAAGCTATATTTCTGGTAGATGACGCCTGATAGGAGAAGTCTTGGTAAAGTTTCCTGGGTTTTACATCGCCAGGTGCCTATGAGTAGCTTTTGCAGCAGAAATGCTCCAGATTGTACACGATCTTCTTCCAAATGGGTCTCAACAATCTGAGCATCACTTGCTCGAAGGAATAGCATACGGACTAGCTGCAAGATGCGGAGAGCTTGACCTCGTGACAACTTTCATTACGTATCTCCCAAAGCTAGGCTCTGCGGCACTCATTTTCTCCAAGAAAAAAAAACGATGAGTTAATGCAGGCTACCTACAACCTGGATTTTGGTACTAGGGATACACCTCGTCGAGGGTAGCCCCTAGCTCTAGGCGCCTTAAGCAACATGCAGAGATTTAAGAGCTGGGGCGACAAAATTACTGCGCAGACAGGTTTACTTGGGCCATTGTGGCCGAGTCGTTCATTGCCTATGGACTGGCGCAGTCACCACCGGAGTTCAAAGAACGAACTCCTCCCTGACTTTCAAAGCATCATGTGTCTAATTTGATACCTTGCATCAAGGAGAAAGGTAAGGAGATGCTCCGCTGCTTGTTCAAGGGCGGCGTAGACGTCAATGAATATGACTCTAGGGGTACGGAGTTCAGTAAGCATGACAAACGTTCCCCGCTCCAACTGGCTGTTGAGTTGGGCAAGTTGGGCATATCTCTTGCCGTCTAGAAGCAAGAGCGGACATCAATGCCCCGTCGTCGATCTTCAAGGACCCCCCAGCCGCTATTAATGGCCATCTTCTCGGTCTCGCAAGATATCTACTCCGGAAAAGCACCCGAGCAAAGGCAAGAGCAAACGAGAGGGCTGCGTGAGAGGGCGTTGTCGAGTGTGGGAGGGTGCATATAATACAATTACTGCTTGAACATAGGGATTTTGCCACCGGAGCAGGAAGGTATCAGTTCATTAGATAGAAGGGTATGGCGCTGTAGTAGATATGTTACGACAGTCCCGTGCATGGATTACTAAATATTACGAGGGGCTGGGTTGACGGGGGAATACTTCATATTAGGGTATCCTAGCAATCAGGGTTCTGGACCTTTTGGTTGCAATGAGCTACATCTTCCGGGAGTCGAATGCATACACGACTACTCTTGAGGCTGGCGAGATACGGTTTCCTCAGAAGCAGACGGAACAGCCGAAAATGTGTAGCGCGATTCTTTAAGCATTGGAGCATAGGCATGTTCAGAAGGAGATGTACGAATTGAATTGATTTGATTGCATAGTCCCTGCTGCCGGTTAATCTAAGAAGCATACGCCTCCGCAGGAGCATTAAAGTAGTCGTAATAAGCCGAGGGGTTCGACTTGGGCAATATGCGCTAGGTAAAACATACCTGTTCACTGTGTTCTGCCAAGATTCCCGAAGTATCAGGTGTCCCATTACTTCGACCCCCTGAAATCAAGGCCAGAAGATGAAAGCTTGTAGGATAAGCCGAAATATATAGCCAAACAGGAAGATTCAA
The DNA here is from genome assembly GCA_023628695.1 of Nectriaceae sp. PG4201. Lineage (NCBI taxonomy): Eukaryota > Fungi > Ascomycota > Sordariomycetes > Hypocreales > Nectriaceae > Nectriaceae sp. PG4201. The sequence continues at coordinate 50,817 of JAMAKE010000099.1, read as the reverse complement.
GTTCTTAACTTTTTTATGAGTATTGCATCATATGTTAATGATAGGTCATTAGTAACAAATACCTGGATCCTTTCAAAGTAGTGTTGCAAATCTTTTCAATTCCCATCAAGCCGGCGCTGACATGTGGACAATGTTCGGAATCTCCGCGGAACCCCCGCATTGCTTGGATGGCGGTCCCTCTGGAGTCTCCGAGGAGCTTTCATTGTACATCTCTACACAGAAGCATTCACTTTTACTAGTGCACATCAGCATTCCTACCAACAATGCCAAAGAGAAGCGCAGAGAAAGGTAAAAATATGCGTGATACGCTCCGCGGAACCAACCGCATCGCTCCCGTCCAAGCAAACAGCCCGCAAAACGCAAGTGCTTCCCGCCCTTCACGACAGCAGCCTCCTCTGTCTTGTCAGTTTTGCCGATCCCGTAAACTCCGCTGCAATAGGGAGCAGCCATGTTCTAGCTGCGTCTCCCGTGGCATCAGCTGTCAACGCTCAGGTGCTGAGCCAACGGGTATTACGAGCACTCTACCTACCGAGGACTTGGTCCCTACATTGAAACCTTCTATTAGCAACGGCTTGCAGTCGGCAAGCTCTGATATCCTCTGTCGCCTACAGAGGCTCGAAAATGTCGTCGCTGTTCGTCTCCAGAGATTGGATCAACTCGAAAACGTCAGCCCTACACAGGTCAACTCTTCCCTCGCGCTGCAGATAGACTGGTCGCCAGGATCGACCGGAAGGTCCAAAACCCAAGATAAGGCAGCTGCCTCATGTACTGAATCACCAGCACGGCGGTCGCTACGAACCCAAAGAGCAGACCAAACAACACAACTTGAGCAGGTTATTATTGGCCAAGACCAGTTGGTGAGTGGTCGCTCCCTGTCTCCAACAACTTCCTCAAGCCTCGAGGTAATTGCTGACCCTTCATTCCGGCCAAGATACCGGTGCAAAACAGCGGGTTTTTCATCAAAGTTATTGCTCTGCGTCAAATAATAGATGGCAGTTGTCCGATGGTGTTTGAGCAATCTACTATAAGCGGTTATACAAGCCTTGCAGACCTTGTCCCTTGTATCAACCTACCAAGTCTCCCAGAAGCTGACATTCTATTGGAGAAGTACATTCTGGATATAAACTACCTTGTTCATATCTCTCATGTCCCCACACTGCGATCCATGCTCGTCTCTGTCTATGCCCAGGCAAATATTCAAGAGAATGTAGAGCCGGGTCGGATCGCGTTGTTGCTGAGTGTGTTTGCCAGCACGGCTTATTTCTGGACTGAACGAGATTCAACGGCGAGAAACCTATTTGAGAACACCTCAGAGGCAAGCCAACAGGCCTGGTGCTGGATCAAAGCGAGTCAGGACCTCATACACATTTGTCAAAGGCGGCGATGCTTGTCACTTGAGGTGGTGCAAGCAGCCGTCATTACCTCGTACGTGATCAGCAATCTAGAAGGAATTTCCTATTCCTACAGATACTTGATGAATCTTGCTATTATGATGGGCCGCGAACTCCGTCTACACCGGATCGACCATCCCACTCAGGCATTGGGGTGGACCGTTGATCCGATACGGGCAGAAATCGGCCGACGAGTCTGGTGGTACCTCGCAGCAACTGATTGGTAGTCCTCTCTCCATAACCAGACAAGTAGACTAAGCTTCTAGTGTAGAAAATACTAACTAGTTAACAGGATGCAGGCAGCCCGTAGCGCTGGAAACTATGAGTTTGCTTATCAAATCCATCTGCGAGGGATGACTGTCAATATTCCACGAGATTGTAATGACGAGGATCTTGTTGATGGAAGTGAAGCATCCGAAAAGTTGTCCAGCGAAGCAACAGATATGTCATATCTTCTTCAGAGACTACGCCTGGCAGATATCTCGCGAAGACTTGTCGATCAAAAGTCGTTCAATTCCACAGTGGGCAACCAGCTAAGCTACAGCGATATATTAGAAGCCGACCTCCAGCTCGATCGCTTGATAGATCAAATTCCCTCATTCTTTCGTTTCGCAGAGCAGCAGCCGAGTGAAAATTCACCTCGCCAACGTTTATCCACACCGCGAACCGTCATCCAGAGGTACTTCGTAAACTCACTCTTTCAAAGTCACCGATGCCGACTACATCTACCATACCTGGTGCGAAGTTCCGAAGCAGAGTCACATAACTACTCTCGTGCCACCTGTCTCGGGGCTGCCCGATTGGTTATCGGGGCTGAACTACAACTGGAGCGCGAGAAAAATCTGCCATTTGTCCAAACTCATCTCAAACAGACTGGGATTCTTTACAGCGTTTTCATCGCCAGCATTGCTTTATTCATGGATCTTTTGTCGCAAGGGCTTACGACAAGAGACGAGTTACGACGTGGCGATTTCGGTCAAGCGCTTCGAATTCTCGAAGCCGCCGGACGTCAGTCATCCGTCGCGGCAGATTTATTACAGACCATGACGTCTGTGATGCAGAAACATAATATTCTACAACACAGTCAGACGTTTGGAGGTGCCACCGAAGATACTATATGGGTGAAATCCTCTGGAGCATCGACACCATCAAGCATATCGTATTCCTTGGACTCACGGTTCGACTCCGGCCAGCTAGCCAACAACATGGAAACAAATGCTGCGATTACGCTCGGTAGTGGTTCAGTTGGAAGGGAGTATGAAAGTTCCTTAGATCTAGCGTCTCATTTTGATGAGTTTGCGACCAACTGGGCTTCTTCTGCGACAACTCTTAGTGCAATGGACTGGGATTCAATGCTGTCCGAGTTTGATTCCGTCATTGCCTAAGAGAGGAGACTAGAGTGTTTTATCCGGCTTGGACTGCTCAACCCTCATCGCTGCTCGGATCACACCCACTGAAGTCTGATCACTGCTCTCGGCTTCAACTCTTGAGAAGTGAAGAAAAGAGTAAAGCGCCAGCAGCTTTGCAGTAAAAATCTAAATGAATCAAGTTGATAGTGATCATCTAAAAACCGCAACTACAGTGATAAAGTGAAAGTTTGAAGTAAAATCCATTGGCAATGAGGGCACGGAACAAACATATATTGAATGCCATCCCTTCTACCTCTACGTGGGCTCACATTGACCAACCGATAATCGCCAGACCCATCTGCACCCCACCACTTCCTTCCACGTTTTGACAAATTTAGTAGAGCGTTTAAAATACCAAGATCCACCACGCCAGATATCAATCTCTTTTACCATCGTCCTAACTCTTTTCATTTCTAGATGCCTTCGGGTGCCTTGCGACTTCTCCTAGCCAGTTGCCTATAGCAACCCGGGATGCCTTTCTACTTATTGCGCTGAAGTGCAAAGATGTAAGACCTCTCGATGCTTTGGCTTAGAGATTGATATTGACCTTAGTCAAGAAGAGTTGCACGTAGTCGTGAAATCCCATCTGGCAAGCTCTCGGAAAATGAGACATCTCGACATGATTGGTGGACCCAGTCGACATTGTGCTTCTCTTTTTCGCCCACTACAAGGAGCCTTCGCTAGAAACTCACGTTTCCATGCCCCACGCATTCATGCACGATGCCTTTCTGGTCGACTCCCCCATTGACAGCGGTATTTCACCCATTTGAGGCGTATTTCTACCACAAGAAAGGACTTCTGAGATAAGTGAAATATCAGCGGGGGCTTGCGAGCATCCAGGTTGGGTTCTCATCCAATCCCCCGATATCGACGCGTCTTTCGACGAGCTCAGCCATCAACTAGCGGAGACAAGGTTCCTCACCCTTTTCAGGCCAAGCGACCCAGTGCAATAAACCACGAACAAGAAAAAAATCTTGTAGTTCTTTTCTGTCGCCGTGTTCGAATAGTGACAGACACACGCGTTTCCCTTCTTCGAGAGGGCGTAATATCTCTTTCCATAGGAATTTGCTTCAGCTATAGGTGGGATTTGTCGGGAAACCCGATGTAAATCCGCTGGCGGGACATACGGGGTGCGCTGATGTACATCAGCTGCATTTCTTAGAAGCACTTTATAATACCATAAATCCCGCAAGATATGGCTCCTTTTGAAAACTTGCCGACGTGGTCGCCCCGAGGGTTCCAGAGTCATGAGGATGCGATAACCTGGTCAAGTGTATCGCTTGATATCAGAGCGTGTACTTTGACACAACAATGGTTCGAGACGCAAAAAGTTCCAGATAGTAGCAGTCCTACTCCGGATTGACTAGTCTTTTCCTCGAAGAGTTTCATGGCATTCATAGGGAAGATTTAGTCTAACACCGGCCTAAGCTTCCGACGCTGTTTGAGTCCTGCCAATAGACAAATCAATCATAAAGTTGACAGATATATTCCCATACAAGGCCATGACATGGTTCCGTTTTTCCGTTCTGATTTCAGAATCTCGTCGGAACTAAGTGAGTGTATAATAGCTTCATCTAATTAGTGACGTTTCCTCTTCGATGAACTAGAGAGCGCCGGAGAAGTGGAGCCGGGCGGATTGTGAGATGAAATAAGATGATCCAGTAATACTAATTGCCTCGGAACTGTCTCCACATCCCGAAAGTCGAGAACCGAGGCATCTGTCATTTCAAATCCCAATCTCGCTTCCTATACATATAAATATATAAATATGTTGCAATTTCCGACCCCTACTCCAAACAATTCCTAGAATGAACCTTTACTTTATCTGAAATGGCTACCTCGATTGGTGACACGGAGATTATTTTTGGTGATCCCAGGCAGCCGAATGCATTGCCTCTCTCCCACCCAAAGGCAAGATGGGGAGAGTTTGGAACATTGACGAGGGTACTGCCGAAAGGCTACATACAGAAAAGAGGATGCCTTCCGCTGCCCTGCAGTATGATTTTCGAGCGCGATATCCCGGTTCAGGTATAAATCGAGTCAGTGGAGATTTCCATACGATGTTAATTGACAGCTCTAGTTAAGAGATGGAACCCGAATCTATGTTGATATTTATCGGCCAAACAAAACAGATGGCCTATACCCTGCCATCTTGGCCTGGTCTCCCTATGGGAAGCAAGGTGGCAGAGGTAATCAAGTTCTTGATGATTTCCCTTTCAGAATGGGAGTACCACAACGCAAACTCTCCAATCTTCAGAAATGGGAGGGCCCGGATCCGGCGTACTGGGTTCATCATGGCTATGCGGTAGTAAACACCGATCCAAGGGGCGTTGGGAAAAGCGATGGAAACATTTACCAATTTGGCTCTCAGGAAGGACGAGACGGCTGTGACGTGGTTGACTGGATTGGCTCACGGCCGTGGTGTTGTGGGAAAGTGGCATTGAGTGGAAACTCATATCTTGCCATCTCTCAGGTTGGTTATCAGTTGCGCGGTAAAAAAGGTTGTGCAAGGTAGACTAATCTTATTATAGTGGTTTATTGCGGCCGAGAGACCGAAGTATCTAGCTGCAATCGCCCTGTAAGTACTCAAAACTCACTCAGGCTCCCAATCTAATGCCACAACGAATAGTGGGAAGGCATTTCAGATGTATATCGAGAAGGGATGGCTGCTGGTGGCGTCCTCAGTAAACCAGCGTTGTCGTTCAATCTTCAGCTTCTACAGGTCAATGCAGGGGAGCATTCTTGGGAAAACCCAGTAGCAATGGCTATCAAATATAAAACATTCGGACCATATCACGACGATAAGAGATCAAGAATTGAGGTGCAGTAATTCCCACACCGTGGTTGAAGCATAACTCATCAATGAAGGACATCGAAGTCCCGGCCTATGTCGTGGCAAGTTGGACCAACCCAATACATACTTACGGGACCTTTCGAGGATATCTGAAACTGAGGACCGAGAAGTGGTTGAGGGTACACGATGCTTGGGTATGTACTCCCATTCATGGTTGCTTCTTGCTAACACTAGTAAGGAATGGCCAGACTACTATGACGATCAGAATGTCAACGATCTGCGCCGCTTCTTTGACTATTACTTAAAGGTAAAGAAAATTTGCGTGCTGATTAATGAAAAACGAAAAACGCTGACGAAAGTGTGTGATTAGGGAGCAAATAATGGCTGGCAGAATACCCTCAAGTTTCGAGCAAAGATTCTTGATACGGCAAATCCTCTTGCTTTGACCGGGACTTACCTCCAGTCTTCGGCATTTCCAATACCTGAAACCAAGTACCTAAAACTATATTTCGATGCCGCCAACAAAGAACTAGTTCCCGCAATATCGGAGTCGTCCCGTTTACGGTATAGAACTCAGGGAGAAGCCGTCTTTACGTATAAATTTGCGAAGGCAACAACTCTTTGTGGACCCCTATCTGTCAACTTAGCTGTATCTGTCGACGGGGCTAATGATGCTGATATTTTCATCGCTTGCGAGAAGATTTTGAAGAATGGTAGTATTGGGTGTCAACTAACCGTCCCATTTGAACGGAAGTTTCAATCTTCTCTAATCCGGTTTGCTCACAAATTAGGAGTCTCCGAAGCAGATGCGCTGTTCTACAAAGGACCTAGAGGCCAAGTACGGCTATCGCGTCGTGTTCTCGAGTCCAATGGCCATATTGAAGGATTTCCAGTTGCGCGCATGGAAGAATACCACCCCTTGAAGGAAGGAGACATAGTGGCTGCCCAACCCATGATGACTCCTATTGGGATGCACTTTGCCGAAGGGGAAGGTCTAAAGATCAGATTCACTGGTGTTGATACAGGTGTGTATCCACCCGTTGACCAGTCGACGCTTACGGTGGAAGGGTTGGCGGATATCAATGGGCAGGGTGAAGTGCTATTGCATTCGCATATAAATGAAAGCCTTGGAAGTTTCATCATACTACCATGTATCTGAAGCAAGAAAGCAGAATACTTGCCGGACAGAACATGAAATTAAGCGTAATTATTCCGCGAGCTATTTACGGCATTTTTCCCTTCCCCCATTATATACTGCGTACGTACAATAAGAACATGGAGTTTTATTTCAAGATTCTTGACTCTAAACTATGCAATGAGTCAACCACTGTCAGCTACTTACTCCCATTCTATATTTGACTATGTTCATCATCCTCTATTGTCTGGACTCCCTTGAAATTTACTTCCGCATACTTCCCGCCTTCTGGACCGATACAACCCTCCTAAGTGATGTATTTAATTCATTTACAAATCCAGAACGCAAGACAAATTTTATTACTAACCACGAGCGCTCAAACTCCTATCTCGGTACACCATACTGAAACAGTTCGAAGTGGTAATATACTTGTCCAACTTGAGGTACAGGTGGGAAGTCCGTTGCAAAACCTTCTGTTCCTACTTCCAATTTCCGTCTTAGCAATCAATCCTACTGCCTAGGCTTTTATTTATAACAGAACCGATATTAATTCCAACAGTCTGGCTTGCGCTGGCCAAAGCTGCAGCAAAATATTCAATTTGCTTGGTATAATTCTCCACTGACTTGCCAACTAGCTTGAAAGAATGATACCACTCTCACAGTAAGATCTTTTCCGAGCAAAAGCGAGAACTGTTGCCTAGTTCATAATGGCTATATCATTGAAGATATTGTTACCAGGTTAACCAATAGGTCCTGGACACAAAGATCACCGACGTTTGTGTTTTCAATAAAGGTTGCAAAAGTCAGCTTGCCCTTGAAATATTGTTAGTAGACCAATTACAACTATTGAAGTAATTATGCAGATATTCAAAACCAGAAGCTTGTCGCCATTTGATCTTGTAAAGTGGACAACTGTAAAATAAGTGTGGGGGTGAAAATCTTCCAGATACATCTCGGCCTCGAAAGGACCGAGTTCACCCTTAATACCGCCGCCAGTCCTGATTGTTGACTTAATCTCCATGCGGTAGGAGTCTCTTTCTGCCTGCAGAATGCTTACACGATGATTCTCGAGGTTGGCTGAATCTACCTCCTGCTGGGCGATCACAGGAACAGCTACTGGGATGATTTGAGATGAAGGTTAGCATTGGTCATTGCTTTGAGTCACAGATCCAACCCACACGACTGGAATGATGATGATAAAATATCAAGGTAGATCCACCAGAATCACTCCCAACGTCGACTCCCAGCCCTCTGTTTCTCTCTGTGGAGGTGTTCGGTTTGCGTCTCCTGTTGTTTAACCGACATGATATGAAGGAGTTATGGAAAAGTGCCAGAGAAGAAAGTCGGTCTAAAAGGGTCGTCTTTGGAGATGGAGAATTGTTAAGCTTAGCTAGGAGAGCTCAGAAAGATGGCCAGTAGCAATTTAAGTGATATGATGTAGCAAAATAAAAACTCGGTAGTAATGTAATCATTAAATACGCCATATTTAACTACAAATGATATTTTCAGATGTCAAACAGCCTCGGCAGAGTGTTATTATACATGGCGTTGGGGGGGAACAATGACATGAATCAACATAGTGGGTTAGATCAGACAAAACCTAACTAATTAATAAAACTTTTTAGAAGAATTATTGTCGTTACTAAAGATCTAAAATATCCTATCAAGATGTTCCCTGTGGACCTTAGCTCTTGTATTTATTTCTGATTTCCATCGGAAAGCTACCCTGCATAAGACAGATCTGTGGAGCCAAGCGGTACCCAATCAATGCGAAGTTTTCGGGTTTCCCGAAACTTTGTCTCTACATCCCGCAAAGCGATTCGAGGGGCTGTATCTTGAACCGAGGCACCGCGGCTTCTTCATAATTCACTAGATCGAGGGAGCATGTGAAAGAATATTTATCTCAATTTCAATAAGCAGGTCATACTTAGGTTTTGTGGTAGATGTGTGCCACGACCTGCGGAAGCCTAGATTCAGGTGACAGAAAGGACTTGTAGTGAGAAGGACTTATAAGGAGTAAAGTAGGATAAAGTCCGAAGCTTCGGGGGTGGCAGAGATTAAATATACTTTGTATTCAAACACTCATCTGTGGCGGTTGTATAACTGTTTCTGCTTAACAAGACTCTCTTCAAGTTCATTATAAATGTACACTATTTGACTAGTATCAAATGTACCTTCAATGTCTAGTTGTGCCGTAACTTCAGGTAGCCCCCCATGCCGGTTCTATCCGCATACTCTTCGTTTTCGAACGCTATGGCGTTTAAAAACTCTTCTGGCGTCTCTAAAGTCACACCTTATCCAACCAGACATCAGCTACTGATTCTGTTTGAAACATTAGAAAGCAATGTGCCTGCAACTTTTCCTCATTATGTTTTAGCTTCAGCTATAAGTCCATTAAGTCTTTCGATAAATCTCTGATCCACGCTCACACTATAATTCGAGCAAGCCGGTGTAAATCGGAACTCGACGTCGATTACCCTGAGTTCAAGGAATCTGGAAACGCTAGCTTTGCCATGAATTTCACAGTATCGTAGTATGCTACATAATGTATAACATGAAGCGTCTGCTCTTTCTAAGAATGGCATTTGAAGACTCCCACGGTCCCTCCTGTCTTGCTCAAGAGTTTCATCACCTTTAACCAAACGTAGAGCTAAGTCAATTGCGATGCTTCTCTTCCCGTTTGGGTCTTTGGGGTCGTTTTCTCTACTAATCTCCTTGGTCCGCTCCTCTGTCAATAGGCACTTGAGTCGAGGCGATTCTCGAGTGTGAGTAGCTGAGGAACTCCATAAAGGATCATGTATAGGCCCAGTGCGTAGCTGGGATAGAAGATTAAGTCACATTTAGTTTAAGCGACGGGAGACCAAGTAACTCGCCATTGAGGCGTATTGTGTGTGTTGAATACTGAGAACTGTACATCATGTTTGACAGCCATCACCCTCTCCTGTTTATTGTACGAGATAGATATAGCCAACCTGAACTTAAATCCACTCGAACTTGTCACCCCCAAACTGATGGGCCCTTATATCTCCTGACCTTGCGTGGCCTTCAAACTTCTCCGCTCGTGCTGCCCGACCACACAGGCGACCCAGCTCAGCGCTCGCGCTTTCGGATGTCACCTCTTGATAGGTCACCGTCTTGAGGTACTTGCCAACCCAAAGGCCGCCTGTGAAGCGGGCTGCACCTTTGGTAGGGAGAACGTGGTTCGTTCCAATACACTGGTAGAATCATCATCATCAGCACACGACGAGACCGCTAAAAATATATAGAAATTGAGCTGCTTACCTTGTCACCGTAAGACACACACGTACCCTTGCCAAGGAAGAGCGCGCCGTATGTAGTCATCTTCTCGAGAGCCTCGCGGGGTCTCTCGGTCAAAATTTGGACGTGCTCGCTGGCATACTGATCAGCCAATATATAAGCCTCATTAAGGCTATCAACCAAAACAACCTCCCCCAACCTGTCCCAGGAGACTGATGCAATAGGTGCTGTTGGTAGGATCTGGAGCTGACGATTGACTTCCCTAATAGCATCCTCACCTACTCGCCTTGATGTTGTAATCAGTACGGCCGGAGTATCAGGCCCATGCTCCGCTTGCGATAATAAGTCAGTAGCGATAGTAACTGGATCAGCTTTATCATCAGCGATAATTAAAACCTCTGTAGGCCCCGCAGGCAGATCAATTCCAATATCCCCAAAAAGCTGCCTCTTGGCTTCAGCAACAAAGGAGTTCCCGGGACCAGCAATAAAGTCAACTTTAGCAATGGCTTCAGTACCAATGGCCATGCCTGCTATGGCCTGCACACCTCCAAGAATGAAAATATCATCGGCACCCGCGAAATGCATTGCCGCGATGGTCGCATGGGGTATTTGCCCCTGGATCGGCGGAGTGCAAGCCACAACGTGATGCACACCAGCAGCCTTCGCTGTCACGATGGTCATATGGGCTGATGCGAGAAGTGCATATCTACCACCTGGGATGTAGCTAGCTGTTGCGTTAGCCTTGGCTTGTTCTCGAGAAAGTAGTATGGGCTTAGAGTTTACGCGCCCACCGAGCGAATCGGGATGTTCTTTTGCCCGAGGTGCACGCCTGGCGAAATCTCAATCTCGAATTCTCGTAGATTGTCGCGCTGGGCCAGCGCAAAAGTCCGCACATTTTCCTGCACGGTCTTGATGTCGGCGATTGTCTGTTGGGGAACTTGTGCGATTGACGCCTCAATTTCCTGTTGTGAGAGCTTGAACGACTTAGGAGACCATTTGTCGAACTTCTCTGAGTAACGACGAATAGCTGTGTCACCTTCGACCCGAATGTCTGCGATGACTCCCTTTACAATTGAGGCCACATCGAGTTGCGGTGTAGATGCACCTTGGTCTGGCTTCCTTTCTTTGAGATGGATAGGCATGATGGAATGAATGGTCTAGTATTGTGCTGGGTCCGTTCAATAGGTGAGAAGAGCGAATGATCGAGTTGAATTCTCTCCGCTCCCTCCACAAGGCAGTCGCTTTGCTTTTGAATGTCATTATTTGAAGCCGAATACGCAGTATCGATGCAACTCGATCCGCACTGTTGGCACTCTCTGCATCACACCTCGCTAATCATTGTGTCGGAGCGGGGCCGAGATCTCCGACCTGCCTCGACTAAATGCGGGACCCTCGGAGTAGCACCGAGCGTTCTGGAGGGTATGGACGAGCAACTTCCGCGACTAATGGTCGAATAGCACCAATGGTAAAGTAGCACGAGGGGTAAGCGTCTTGAGGTACGTGGGTCTTCGTCCTCAAAGGGGTCCGAGATACTTCAAAAGCCGCCGATGCCGCTTTCATCGATGAGGGCGTCGAGGAGAATCGCGAGCTAATTCACAAGTCGCGAGTAAGAACAGGATGAGCCGAGCTTTTCCGTAGTTAGCCATGTGCGCAATATAGCTCGAACAGACATTCCCCCCTTCGCTTGAATGAAACGACGCTATTTTTCTGAACCTCAAATGTCCCCCTACGGATCGGCGTAAATACGTATGGAAACAAACTGGTACAGACTGTTATCTGTACGAAAATTTCATGTCACTTGCAGTCAAGGGGACGTAAAATAGCGCTCCAAACAAGTTATGGTTCCTTTGGTTTGTGAGGGCACAAATAAATTGTACTAGGCCAGCGTCACTGTCGGACAAAATTGAGCATGCTAGCTACATATATCGACAGGTTTATGTAATAATAACTACTGGCTATGATCGCATCTGTTACAATGTTCATATCCATTTCAGAGACTGAACCCGCAGTCAATGACCATGTTTTGACCCGTGATCGACTGACTAAGTGCCAGAAGCTTGACAGCCTCAGCAATGTCCTGCTCGTTCAACGTCAGCGGCAAGATCAACTCATCATGCTTTGGAATCTCTCCAAAGCACTTCTTACCGTCACAGTTGCGAATCGTTTGAGTACAGTAGCGGATTTGGATGATTCGAGGTGTTGCTCTGAGAACTGTCGACCCCAATCCTATCACAAATTAGAATTTTCATCGCGAGCAGCTTGTCTGAACGTGTAGTGGCACCCACTGTGAGAAGGATCCCCGGAGACACAGAATTAACCCTGATGTTTGGCCCTACGATCTTTGCGAGACACTTGATAAGATGAATCTGTGCCGCCTTGGTAACAGCATATGGCTGGACGGATCTCAATTAGCGAGCCTTGAGCGGTGGCTGATCAGAGAGAGGCCACTCACAATCGAACTTCCGCTCGGTTTCAGGCCGGCAACACTAGCGACAGAGACGAAGGCCCCGTGGGTTGCTTCTAGGTGTTTCCTAACAGCCTGGATAAGGTAGAGGTGGCTCTTTACATTGATATTGAAACACTTGTCCCAGTCTTCTTCATCAATGTTTTGGTCTAGATCGTCAAATTTGCGGATTCGCGTCCATCCACCGTTAGATATGACTACATCCAATCGACCCATTCGCTCAATAGTCTGCGACACCAGGCGATCGATATCTTTACGATTCCCCAAATCAGCGCGGATGACCTCACAGCGCGATTCAGCGTCTGCCGCCAGGGTCAACTTCGTGTCGGTGCTCGATCGAAAGTCTCGATTGACTTCTGCTATGACTTCCTTCTGAAGTGCCTTGGCCCTCTCAGCATTGCATGAATAGTTGATAACAACCCTCATCTCTAAGGCCAAACGCTTGACGATTGCTGCTCCAAGTCCTGCGGAAGAGGCTGTAACAAGAGCCACTTTCATGGTCATGACGGGTGCTGATGATGATGGTGGTGATAAGGATGAGAATGATGATCACCGGAGCCTTCAAGAGAGAAGACCAGAAACCAGAGCAACGTCACAAGCTATAGCATTGATAAGTTGATGGAGGTTACCATAACATGCATCGGAAATCTAATGTTTAGGAGCTTTAGTATCCCGTGGATGGCCCACACAGAAACAATCGGGGTTACACCGAAGGCGCCGAACGCTTCATTAGTGGGGTTTCCTGTATTCCGAGCGCCATCAACATACTTATTAGTTCCGGACCATTAACAACCTTTCCATCGACCCCGTCACTAGTACACACTTCTTAATTCTGTGTCCTCGTCTTTTCCCTTCTTTTAAAACATTTTCAACCCTGTCCGACACCTCAATGTCATCACATAAAACCATCCACACCGTCGCATTGATCGGGCTGGGCTCGATTGGTATATCTTTCGCGGCATTATACCTACGTTACACGTCTAACAATATCAAGATCTTCGACCCCAGGCCGGACATCCGGCAGCATGTCGAGTCGATCTTGCCGGCATATCTCGGTAACGATACTCTAGTCGGGACGGTGGGGGAGCTGCTGGCAGTTAAGCGGCTGGAGATATGCCAGTCGTTGGACGATGCTTGTGCCGGAGCAACCATCATCCAGGAGCAAGGCCCTGAAAATATCGAGTTCAAGCGTAAAACATGGGCACTGGTGGAGCAACACTGTCCTGCCAGTGCACACCTCTGGAGCTCAACCTCCGGGGTGGCAGCGTCGCTACAGAACCAATTAATGGTTGACCATTCTCGACTGATTGTCGTCCACCCTTGGAACCCTCCACATATCTTACCCTTGATAGAGATAGTCCCGAGCGTGGACACGCGTCCAGAAGAGATTGAGTTCGCATACCAGTTCTTTCAACAACTCGGATCGGGCCACCGTCCTGTTATCATTAAAAAAGAGCTTCCTGGGTTTGTGGGCAATAGACTTGCTTATATACTACTCAGGGAGGCTTCTTATCTTGTTAGCGAGGACGTTATCAGCGTGCGGGATCTTGACGCCGTCATGGAAGCAAGCCTGGGGCCCAGATGGGCTGTGCAAGGCCCTTTTAAGTCATACCATATGGGAGGTGGCTTGGCCGGCATTCGAGGCTTCATGGGAAACCTCAGAAGCACCATTCAGGAAGTTTGGGATAGCTTCGAGGACCTAAAATTTGAAGACAATAAAGGAGACGAGCACGAGGGATGGCTTGAAAAGGTTCAGAGGCAGACCGAGGATGCGTATGGCAAACCGAGCCCAGCGCAGTTGGCATCCCGTGATGAACACCTTCGAGAGGTTTTAGATACTCAGAAAGATCGAATTTAGAAAGCTCCGTTCGCATCGCTATAATAGGCGCCATGGACACAACAACCTATCATGCGACTACCTCAAAAGTTCAAGACCCAGCCCCATGCCCTCTGTATAAGATTGAGACGCTAACATGGGCTGAAACGGGTTTATATATTCTGCTACGATATGAGGTTGGTAGTCGAGCTGGTCAAAACCATGCTCCCAGTCGTAGCCAGAAATATGTGCCACTTGAGAAAATGAATTCGCAACGACAGCGTCTCGAGCTGCATTCCATCTAGCGGCTAAATCATCCTGGGCGTTTAATTCGGTAAATGGCGGAACAAAGGTTGTGTTTGTACCCAGAGGAATTCCCGATGCCGATTGGGAAGTTGCTGGAATGCTCTGCGATGAAACTACATCTCTTGATGGCTTTGGATCCGTGAAGCACTTCTGGATTAATATCTCCAGGCCTGTCCCCATCCATCGGACCAGATGGTGGTGGCCGCACGCAGTAGTCCTGCAGAGCAATATGACTTGTCGAATCATGTCCTGCACGTTGCCGGAATCAATCCGAACGTGACCTCCATGCATAGTACTGGTCTTGATTAGGAAACCGCAAGCGTATGCAATCATGGTGTGGAAATAGTGAGGGAAGCCGAGAAAGGAATCACGCATGACCTGGTCGCCAATAATGAGCTCAACAATGGACTTGGCATTTTGGATCGCCGTGGCGGCGATCTCCTGAAATGCTAACGGCATTGGATCATTGAGAGCATCTTGTGTGTAGCCGCGGAATGCTAGAGAACACACTAGCAACTTGGCAAAATGAAAATGTAAGATGACTGCCTTGACTGGGTAGTCCCCGGGTACTGTGTGAGCATCTGACCGTGGGTTAGTGGAATCAATGCATAACGGGTTAGAGTATGCCTCACTGTAACGATTCAACCAAGTTGTGACCCAGTTATCAATGGAGCAGTTGGTGTTGTCGAGTTGGGACTTGAAGATAGTTGGCAGTTTCTCGGAAGAATGAACACCTGGGAGATCCGCGACCCGCCCGAGTATACGAAGTAAGGCAACTTGGCTGTTGATGCGCTGGTCATTAGGTGATTCGGCCGTGAAACTGAGGAAGGCTTCAAAATTGCGCTCGGCGTCCCGGCTTTGAAGCATCGGCACTCGAGCATAGAGAATGGACAAATGCTGATCACAGATGTACAAAAGGTACCACAGCCTCATGCGTTCGATCGCTCGCCCTACTTCATCGTTCGTAGTTGCGGATATTGGGGTGTTCTCGTGGGCGGCCTGAGCGACGATCGACTCAAATGATGTCTGAAGCTCTACCTCGAGTGCACGACGAATCGCAATGCCGGACACAGTCCAAGAAATATCACTCAGCCAGAAGCTTGCAATGACAAGACCGCGCAAATCTTCCAAACCAAGGCGCGATTCGAAGACGAAAGATGAAATCAGCTGGCGAAGTTCGCCGTGACAAACCAGGTACAGTGGCGTATCGGTAGCATTTTGAAGGCTCGAAACAGTGCAAATGGCGGCGAGAAGGAGAGGAGAGGCAGCACGAACGTCATCAGCACTACGGTACTTGTTGGCCACGCCATATAAATAGAGATCTTGTTGCGTAAGATATGTCTCAACAAGTTTTTGGGCGTCTGCGTGCCGCAACTTGCCACTGGATACGAGGTCCTGGCGCGAGCGGCGTGGATTGCCGGCGGACGGGGATAACGAAGGAGCAAGACTCTGTGCTTTAAGCGACCTGAGTCGAGTAATCTCGTAAAGTGAGGCAATGGGGGCGTGGTCAATATCGGCAGTAAGGCCTTGAGGCCTTTCATCATCGACCAGTCCTTCGGAATTTTCACCCGAAGGCTCGCGACTCGGAGCATCCATCTGGGTACCACCGCCCTCGCTAGGGTCAATGAAGCTCTTGAGTGGCGGAAGTGGTGCTTGAGAGCGCTCAAGCCGCAGTTCATTTACTGCTGCGAAGAGCATTCGCATATCACTGATTAACGTGGACGAGAGACTACCGATCACCAATCATTATTAGTCAATACAGTCGATGCCATGGTGAGAGATGGTGAACGGCGCGATGCGTAATATGTCCGACTGAGCCACAAAAGGAAAATACACTCATAGGTATGCGTATAAATGTACGTACTCTTCTCTTGTGCATTTCGGATCGAGTTTGCGAAAAGAGCAGCCCTCGTTGCGGCGCCGACACCGTCTGCATGGCGGCGCTCCATGTTCCAGTGTGCAACGCACCTAAGTAACAAGTCAGCACTCTTCTCCCGCCGCAAGCTGGCTTGGCTGATAATGTTACCTTGTGTTTCTGGCAAGCGAGACAAGCGAATGCTTTCAATGAAACAGCGGAGAACGTCCGAGTCCTCTCCGACGAGGAATTGGGCGAGTTCATGTCGGCTTATCGGATGACGGATCACTAGAGGAGGTGGTTTGTGAATTGGGTTGGGAGTGGGTGAGAGTCCAGTCAGCACGTACGGGAATTGACTTTAGTAGAACTCCCGGGGAACTTTAATAATAAAACACCAGGATAGTGGAGTCACCAAGCCAGACGAGACGAGGGGTGGCGGCGACATGCGGAACCGAGTAATTATTCGGGTTAATAAGAGTTACTGTACCAGGCTATAAAAAATCAAGCCGCGGAAGTTATATGAGTCAAGATATTAACTAGCTTCGCACTGTGTATCCACCCATAAAGCTGGAGAGTGTCCCCGCACCCGAAGTCACTTAACTACTAAGTTACATGAAGCGGAAATCTTTCTACGATCGTAAGGAATAAGTATTGACTGATTCCACGAGCGCCAACACTAGATGGCATACAAGTCAATGCAATCTTTGCCTTTCTATCCGTCATTTATGCTACAATAAACGCGTATTTCACGAATTAAGCACGCCAGATAATGTCAAGCAGCAGCAGCTCCCGGCAGCGCGTCACAGTTGCTTGTGTCAGTTGCCGGACGAAACGCAGTAGAGTATGTGAGCCTACATTTGGTACCCTGAAATGGCTGTGAAGCCTATCTACACCTCCCCATTGCCTCTTTCTCTGTCCTCTGACTCTTGTGCGTTAGTGTGATGGTCTCCTACCCGAGTGTGGGCCCTGTGTTCTTTCAGGGAGGCATTGTCACTATCAGTTGGCTTCAGATAAGAGGAAGTACGTTTCTGCCTTATATGATTCAAATGAAGGCGTATAGTTCTTTACTGAAAATTTACAAGACCGCCGAGCAGGCGATATGTAGAGGCTCTCCAAGCAAGAATATTTTCGCTGGAAAAGAGTCTTCTTCGATATCAGCAAGCAGACCTGGCGAGCAACCCTCAAATGCACCTGCAGCCCGGCCTCCCAAAAGCCAAGGATGATGATATAGACACCTCAGGATTGGGTTTTGATCGCGCTGAGGCAGGTCGAATATCCCCTAGCGCCGGCGGGAAGCTCCCAAGAGAGCTTGTCAAGGAATTGGCAAATGTCGATGGCAGGCTGGACGTTTCGGAAGATGGCCATCTACGATATTATGGTGCATCTAGCTACTTCAATCTACTACGCCAGCCACATGACGGCGTCCATATTGTGCGCAGTCTAACCACAACATCACGACGTCGCTTCAGCACCGAAGCCCCCATAGTCCTAAATATCCCTACTGAGCTTTCGTCACATCTGCTCGAGCTTTTCTGGACGTGGCAACACCCTTGGCATCATGTTGTTCATAAACCTGCGATCGTACGGGCACTTCAAAGGGGTACGTACGACGATTACTGCACACCGCTTCTCCTACAGGCACTTCTCGTCAACGGCTCCATCCACTCCGAAAGGTATGAACTTCTCTCGGACCCTTCGGACTCACATTCAAGAGGAGATGACTTCCTCTCGACGGCGAAGCATATGTTGACGGAAGATCTCGATCACGCTACCGTATCTACTGTGGTCTCGCTACTACTGCTTGGTATTCGCGAATGTGACGCAAATAAAGAAGCGATGCATTACTTGTATTTTGGTACGTCATCCAGTTACCGCTCGCATACCTCATCTTCTCATAGTTTGCAGGGATGGCTGTGCGCATAGCTTACAACCTTGGACTTAACCACGACTGCACTAAGTGGATTGCGGAAGGCAGAATCACAGCAGAGGAGGCCGAGATTCGTAATATTGCCTGGTGGGGTTGCTATATGCACGACAGGTACGCGTGAAACCAAGCTTCAGGCACAGGAAGAGCATCGCTGACTTTGTAGATTCTCCATGGTTGGCCTTGGGCGACCTGGCATCATTCAACCCCGAGACAATGCGGTTCCCCAGCCTGCGTTACTCTGCGAAACGGAATTTACGCCTTGGTCATACGTTAATGACAGAAAAAACATCTCATTTCCCTACTGTTATTGTGTATCTACATTCCGCCACACCTGCGAGTTCTTTGAGACCGCTTCAGTCTCGTTGGACGAACTGTAATTCTCTTGCCGATCCCACCTAAGACTTCTTACTCACATGTATGCAGCTACGCAGTAAACAGTACTCTCAGCTTTGAGCAGAAGCGAGAGTTGACGATCGCCGTCCACGTCAGGCTCGAAAGTTCCTACAATAAGCTGCCTACCCATTTGAAGATGCCACATTCTATGAGAACTGCAGCTACCCCGCATGTCTACTCTCTGCAGTGAGTTATTCAATCTACTCCATCCCCGAAGTTAGTATCCATTCTGAAGAGCATTTTCATCTAGCCTACTGTACCATACACTAGTTATTCTTGTGCACCGGCCTTTCCTTCGCAAGACAAGGCGGAATGAAGACACAGGCACCCTCTCCTCACCCCACGAGGCTATGCATAACCATGCATGTACTCTCTCTGCCGAAGCTATCACCAATATTATGAAAAGCCACCGCACCCACTATGGGCCTGTAAGTATAATTGAGACTGCAGTAATTTCGCTGCTGATGCAAGATACTCAGACTAAGCACCACGTCACAACTCCTCACGCTCTCGGCATTGCATCGACGATTCATTTCATGAACGCCATGTCGGTCGATCTAGATGTCTCTCGTACTGCCCTGCGTCATCTGAAGGCCAATTTCACATACCTACGAGAGTTGGGCACGTCGATGAAATGGGCCACTCGAGCAATTCGTTATCTACAGAGATTGGCTGAGGAGTGGTCACTCGCTGAAATATTGACTAGTAACACTAGAGCACGACAGGAAGATTCTGTCACAGTACTCAGAAGCGCGGACCGTGCTAATTCTGCTGGCGAAGCAGCAGATTTAGACGCAACCCTCGCTTCGGCCATGTCGAACTCCTTCATGGAAATGTTTGACGATTGGAACTGGCTTACAGATATAACAGGGGAACCTATTGATGATGCCGGCCCTATGTCAAATACTTTCGACCCGTCCATGGCAGGATTTGGAAATTGGGGCGAGATCGACAGCTTTGCAGGGGATTCTGATGAGTTCATGCTGTCCCAGATGTTTGACGCGAACTATTGGTCGTTCAACTTCGCGTGAAAGTGCAAGCAATATTCTGATCTAGATATAAGATAGCGGTTCAATCACCTTGGTATGATTCATATAAGATTCATGCCGTCTAAGCTATACCCCCCACAGACTACCCCGCTGCAACCAGCACGACACAACCACATATACACACACCTATAAACAACTATCCACATGTATCAAGTACCAACACCTCACCAATCGGGCTCTGTTTCTAGGTTTCGGGGTGTACCGCTCAGACTTTCGCCTCCGACTGACTCTGACTTATGGTACATGCGCCGTCTTCGGTTCGTCCCTCGATCGCGTGCTCCTGGTCGGAATCAGTTTGCACATCATTGAAGTTGACCGCAACCTCGTCGCCAAATAGTCTGCCGATTTCTTCCAGTGGTAACCCTTTTGTCTCAGGGAGGCAGAACCAGATCCACGCCGCCGCAAATAGAGGAATTATGATAAATACTATGGTGATATTCACTGTTAGTAAGCATTTAAACAGTGTGCGTTCGCCGTGGATTTTTCAAAACGAAAAGACTTGCCGAGGAAGTACTTCCATCCAACATTGGAAAAAGCCGTAGCAGCTGCTCCAGTGTAGATGAGACTGCTAGAAAACAGGCCAGCAATAGACAGTGCTACGCCTTGGCCACGCATCCAGGTCGGGAAGATCTCCGATATGTAGACACTAGAGAAAGTCAACTAAACGAACCCAGCTTGGCCTAAAAGAATCTAGTAGACATACTACATGGCTATAGGGAATTATGTTAGTGAGGCTTCAGAGAAAGATATTGGTACGTTGCTAGTGGGTTCAACTTACCGTCATCGATGCCGCAGCCAAAGAAGCTGAGGAACAAAAAGAGGAAGAAGACACCGAAACCGTTCGCCACCGTATTAGTCGAACCACCGTACACTGCGACAATGGCGGCTTCTCCACAAAGAGCAACAGAGCACCCAATCTAAGACAAAAGGATGCAGTTATTAGCACCTGGACAACGCTGAACGCTATATCCCGCTTACCATTCCAATAGTCATCATTATAACACGCCCGACACGGTCGATAATGGAGGCGGCGATGGCATTCAGGATCACAGCATATGTCAGGTACACGCCCAGGAGCATGAGGGGCTTCCAGCCAGTGATGCCCAGATTGGCATAAAGGAGTACTTGGTAGTTATTGATCACCTGCAAATGTGTCAATACGGAGGGAGTGGGACTTGATGAGGTGTTTAAGGCGATGTCACTGACCAACACTCCAGTGCTCTCTGCTGCGAAGATAAGGAAAAACCCGGTGAGGAGCCGCTTTCGAGCGCTCGGAACCTTCCAGAGTTGAATCCAGCTCTTCTCATATTGTCTATCGAAGGCAATCTGGCGCTTAATCTGGTAGAACTCGGCCCTGGCGAGGTGGTCACTCGGATCTCCAACTTGATGGTGAAGTTTCCGGAGGTTAGCAAGGCCTTCTTCGTCTCGGTTGTTATAGATGAGCCAGCGAGGCGACTCAGGCAGCCAGAAAGAACCAATGAAAAGTAGAATTGGCGAGATGACGGTGAATGCCATGTAGAGACGCCACTGCACGATCTCACTTTTGACAAAATACATAGCCAGCCCCAGCCAACTAGCCATGGTCTATCATAGGGATTAGCTTCATTCGGAAGATTTCTGCATAACTCACATATCCGACGTTGAGCATAACACCGTGTGACCCGACCATCAAGCCCCGTAGCTTTGGCGGAGCTACTTCGGCGTTGTATAGGGGCGAGATTACACTGACCATACCGGCGCTATTGTGTGAAGAGAAAAATCAGACCGCAATCTTCAAGCGACAGGAAGAGTCATCTAGTTGTTTTACCATGCGCCCGTGATGAATCGGGAAGTTAGCCACATGGCCATATCGACGGCCGCGGCTGACAGGATGCCACCGATAAGGCCAATCGCAGCGATGACTCGGATAGTATTCTTGCGGCCGAGGACGTCAGCGAGTTTACCGGTGCAAAGAGCGCCAATCAAGCCTCCAGCGAAGAACAAGCCATTCATTGCTACAACGTGGTCAGCTCCCATCACGAGGCTCTGGTGGTTTGTTGAACAGGGCAGACGGTAGCCCACTTACCTCCCGCCATGTCCGAATTGTACTTGGGATTGTCTGCCATGCCAAAATAGTTGAGAAAACCCGGAAGACCCAAGACAGACGCCACTGTTTGGTTGGTGAACCCGAAGGTATAGGACCCGAGGGACACAAAAGCTACAACGGCATAGTTGTACAGGTTGATTTTCCCCATGTTTACGGTCCTGGTCTCTTTGAACTTCGTCGTAGAAAATATGCCGCTTGCGAGAGAGACTCTGTATGGAGGAGAAATTATAAGTGATCATTGCGTGCATTTATAGAAACCGCATAAGTCTAAGGACGTTACGCATTCAAGTAAAACTTATAAAGCCATGGTGTTGACTGCGGAAGCAATTGGGGATTTCGTTATCGCGCAGGTATCGGTAGTCTCACATAATTAAGGTGACGAACTAGTCATGAAGCTAAACGTCCCCCCATGTGGGGCGGATGATGCTCACCCGGAAGGTGTGGATCTGGTGTTATCACAAACTAAGCCCTGATCTCCCTGGTTTCCCTGAGGTTTAGTCTTTCCATAGGTGATCCGCGTTCGGTAGAGGCGGATGAGCAGTATCCGGAGCGGGCTTGCGAGCCTCGAGCTTGAAACAGGTGGGACAAGTTCCCAGCAAGGGGATGAAGAAGGGGCAATTAAAGATAAAAGCATCATTCCGGACACATCTAGAGGAATGCCTCGACCGTACACTGAATGCTGCACATTAACCCGTAACGAGGGGTGAACTTTCAGGAAGACTCGATTGACACCAGCAAACCGCAAAGATGAGCGACATCACAGGCCAGGCACCACTCGGTTACGAGCAGGCCGAAACGAACCAGAAAAAGATCGTGCGCGTTGCTGTCGTCCAGCACGAGCCCGTCCACTTTGACCTCAAGGCGAGCGTAGAGAAGGCAATCCAGATCATAGACGAGGCTGCCCAGAAGGGAGCTAAGCTCATTGCATTCCCCGAAGTTTGGCTTCCAGGTTACCCGGCGTGGATTTGGTAGGCATCCGCCTGGACAGATGCGATCTCGTCCCTCACACCTCTAGTACTCACTCTAATCAGTCAAGACAGGGCCCGGCCGGCAGACCTTGAAGCCTTCGAACTCTACTTCAACAATTCGATGACCAAAGACTCGGTTTATATGAAGGCTCTGCAAGAAGCAGCAGCAAGAAATCAAATCGCTGTCGTCATGGGTTATTCGGAGAAGGACGGCGGCTCGCTCTACATCTCGCAGGCATTCCTCAACCCTCAAGGGTCTATGGCATGCCACAGAAGGAAGCTGCGGCCGACACACATGGAGCGCACCGTCTATGGTGATGGTGGCGGCGCGTCACTGCTAAACGTCATGGAAATGCCGGGCATTGGCCTTGTAGGTGGCCTGTGCTGCTGGGAACACACGCAGCCTCTCCTCAAATACCATACGCATTCCCAGAAAGAACAGGTCCATATTGCGGCTTGGCCCCCTCAAGTTCTAGATGAGGGTCGTTCCGTCTGGTCCGTATCTGCAGAAGGTTGGTTCAAATCACCCAATGATATTTTCGTAGATATTAGGGATGTGCTGACAAGTCTGGCCTCCAGCATCACGTCACATGTCAAGGATCTACGCATTGGAAGGGGGCTGCTTTGTTCTCCAGGCGCATAGTGTCATGTCACAGAAGGGCATTGACATCTATGGTACCCACAGCGCAGGTCAGTTTTACAAGCCCGGGGGAGGTGGCTCGTGTATCATCGGCCCTGACGGTGTCATAATTGCTGAGGGCAATTATGGCGTTGAGGAGGAACTGATTATTGCTGATCTTGATCTGGGTTTAATCGCAAAGGCGAAGGCACTTATTGATACACATGGTCACTACAGTCGCCCAGACCTGCTGTCCCTGAAAGCCAACACGACAGACGCACTCAGAGTAATCTCGGGTACACCTTGATATACCAATATTTATTTATTTTGACACATATTATAAGTTTCTATGAGGTAGTAATATGGATTTAATACTTATGTTTAGGACTCAGGTCGCGGCTCTCTTATTTTTGTATCTATAATGGTTACTATTTAGATTGCTAGAATCTACCCCTCTAAGGTTTAATATAGCTTTTAGAGTATTTAAAAATAAGAACTAATAAAGCAATACTATTTAAGGTATATTCTTTATTTACTTTTTTTAATTTATTATTATATATTAATATAAGAAGTCTTATATAATACTCTACTAAAGCCGCTCTTATATATTGAATCCTCTTAATAAATCTATCTATTAATATATACTCCTTATACTATAATAAGTCTAAATTCTTTTAATAAAGCCAATAGGGATATATAATAATATATAATAAGTGATATCTCCTAGCTTTACTTCTCTAATAGGATATAATAATTATAATGCTATTATAATTATAGGCTATAAATTGAAATACATAGCTATAAGTGATCCTTTTTGCTGCTATTATTGCCATAAGGCCTAAAGAAGAAGGTCTTAATATTGAATTAGAAGGTCATTATGGTATGAAAGAAGGTTATAATAGCTCGGGGAAGTCATTACCTAGACTAAAGCCATAAGAAATTTCCTAAAAGAAAATTGTCCCTACGATGACTAGACCCCCTAGCTTTGACTTCTTTCCAGCAAACAGGCAGGTGCGAGTTCACATTGCCCAAGATTCTGTTCGACATGGATTTCCCGGGCCACTACCTGCGTCTAATCAAGTCGGTGGCAATTACAATGTCATGCCTTGTTGGGTGATAAACTAATATGAACGCAACATTACGCCTTAAATCCATCAGCTTCTCAGTCAACCCTTCCATTTCACCACAATACGTTGAGCCCTAGATGGTACCCCGGGTTCAGATACGGCCGTCACCTCGGCATTCGTTCCTATCACAGCGATCGCGGTGTCAACTGCACAGAACGACACTGGGACAGTAGAGCTTGGACTCCGCGATAAAGCTTATAGACCCTTCGAAATTGCCGGTGCAGTTAGTACCTGGCAGCTTAAACTCTCGCCGTTCAAAAAGTTCAGCCAGTTTGATTACGTGTTTATTATGGATGTTGCGGTGCAACTGCGATATACATCACTAGATGATGGGGCTCAGATGAAGATACAGGCTATCGATGCTTTCAACGCCTACTTCCGGGCAAACTATGATCTAAGCACAAGGGGTGGTTTGGTCGCTGTCTTCGACGCAAAGAACAAGTTTGGCACAACATGGGCACGTGCAGAGGCCGTCCAAACTCGAAGCTTATCTGCTAGCCTACCGATCCCGAACCTGCAAGATCGACTGCCTCTGTTTGCTCGGCGGCAAAACCGACAAGATATCTCGGTAACTATAACTTGGGTACTGAGAGATACTGAGCTTCCCGTATAAGCCTCGGAGAAAAAAGCGAAGGGAGAGGATCATGAGTATGAACTTAATTCCAGCCTGGAGTCCTGGCAGGCCTGCAACTATATGGAACCGAGTTAGGGACTGCTGTAGCCCTAGGAGATTTGTCAATGAGTATTTTAAGTGGAGAGGTTCTTATTAAGAAATACTGGATGCTGGTTCAGTTTAGACTTAACGTATAGTAGGAGAAATATCACTTTAGAGGGGTTAAGTTTATAGTATAAAAATTATATTAAGGCTTTAAATGTCAAGACTAGTTAACATAATTCTTAACTGTCTTACTGGTTTTTTTTATTTATTATATTAAAGATTATTAAATTAAAGTAAAATTTTCAATAACTTAAAGTAGTTTCATTTTATAAGAGATAAATTCCTTTAAACTCTAGTAAATTTTAAAATTATTTGTTAACTTCTGCAATAAACATTACCCCCATTCGTCCTCCCTTAGGCAAGAAACCAGTACTATATTCCCAATAGCGATTCAGCCAAATAAAAACCCAGAACCGTGAGGTTGTTTGCTTCCTATTACGCCACCCCACCACACACTGAAATCGTCCTTTTTCACATCCTTTTGTGCCCAGATCTCTTGTAGGAGTACCAAGACTTCCATAAACATGGTATACCTAGAATTTTGGTACCATTCTTCGCAATATTCCTTGATAAAATTCCTCGAATATAGGTCCATCGATTCCGAGCCGGCCAAGAATAAGGGAAACAGGAGTTGCTTTCGTAATGATGACACAGGTCTACAAGATCGTACGCTATCCAAAATAAGCCTTGAGAGAGACGTAGCTTCGGGTAGTCTCGCATAGCCAGCCCTGTCCCATTTGAGAACACGGGCAAGGTACAATAAGAGGGCGTACTTCCAAGCGTTGCTCGCGTTGCAGTAATCGTGCCAGCTGTGGATCGTTTCGTCGCTGTCTATCGTATCATACGTCATGCCTTGGGGACTAAACTCTGGTATAGTATATTCTCGAATGGCCTGCTCCAGTTCATGTACCCGCTTGGTGTCAAATCTCGCGTACTTCATTTTGAAGATTTGTTCTCGCTCACTGGCCAACTGGATTAATTCCCTGAAATATTTAAATAGCTCCTTTGGCACTCCAGACAAAACGTGAATATCCCAAGACGGATTGTCCCTATACGAAAGCGCGACATTGAAGTATGAGGATGGAAAAACGGGCTCAGAGCGAGACAACAAAGCGATAACACAGTCCCACCTACATCTTGCGATCAGTGCTGCATGGTTTGAGCGAGGGTTATGATACTGACCAAACGAACATACTCAGCTGCGCTTGGGAATGAGGTGATGACGCGACAGCATCTATTCCGCCAATAGACTCAATCCTGTGATAGTTTTCTATCAAGCGTACATTCCATGGACCAACTGAAGAAATAAGTGTCTATGGCATTGGAATGATCAAGGTCAGAATACTGTAAATATGAAGTTTGTAACCTATTTAATTGACTTACATCCAAGGCAAAGAGTACCAGTATGCTATCGAGCACGGATTTCTTGGACTGTTTTGGGATTATCTGCAGGGCTGCAGTACACAGTTCCGTTGCGGATTTTTTGTATGTCATTACTTGTCGAGCAAGCACGTCTTCCTCGGAGGCGTCGTTCATCCGGCTGATGTGTTGAATCGAGATTGCAAATACAGCGTGTAACAAATGTGGTGAGCTTTGTGTCTTGCAGCGGAAGGGATTTGCATGGAAGTCAAAGGTCAGCGGAAGAGCGCAAAGTTCAGTGTCATCTGTGAGATGCTAACGTCAGCCATGATTAGCGAAAGAGAATCATAGGTTACTTACAGAACGTCAGCAATTGTGAAGTTCCCATGTCTGGCAGTGACGACATTGGCGGAGGGCATGTGAGTGGAGGCTCGCTTTCCAACAAAACAAGCTCATCAACATCGCCTTGCCAAAGCGAATGAGGAGACAGTGGCGACGAGAACATACTATCATCGTTGTTCGAGAAATCTTGCATGAAGGATGAATCAAATTCATCAAATATAGCCTCGAATGAATCAAGGCCGCAGATGTTCGCTGCGGTCAATGCACCGCTATTCTTGGGGCCTTCGACGGGTACCAAAGATGCTTCACTTTCGACGGAACTCAGCTGATGTGGTTGCCGGACGTCGCCGCCCGTTGCAAGTCGAGATTGTCGGGTGACCGTCTTGTGAGCCAACCGAGTCTTGGGGCTCTGCGGTGCCTGCTTCCGCGCTCTCTGCGGTCTTTCTGGCTTGAATATAAACGTGTGGTTGGTTGGAGTGGTGGACCACCATACTTTGCTCGAGGGATTGATGCTCAGAGACTGGCCTTTCTGCTTCCCCCGAGAAGTGACCCCAGTGAGCCACTGGAGCTCTCGAGGATATCCCTGGCACATCTCCGAAGTCTGGGAGCATGTGTCACAGCGATGCCGAGTCCTGTCACAAGGCCGGCATGAAGCGGAGCAGTTGAAGCAATCCACGGTCTCCCGTCGCCGAGGGATGTGTGCGAACAAGTTCATGTTGTAACGGGAGGCCGATCGGTGTTACGATAGTAGAGAGGCAAGATACGTGTCTCGTATGGGATTGGAAGGGTTCGCTGTCGCGGTAGGTCATGAATAAAATTATGCCAATGGTAGCATTCTTCGTTCTGGGGCTGGACGTGAATGGGGTAAATCCATGTGACCCCAGGGACATGGGCCTTCTTGACTAACAACACTAATAATACTTCCCCGCCACTGCACTTCCCCGCATCTCCTTATCTTTGCCAACCGTAGACTAGTCCGCTTCTTAATAGTATCCACATGGCTCGGACAACAAAGAAGGCCGAGTCATCTAAGTAAGCGTGAATAGCTAGCCTGGTTCCGGTGGAGCGGTTGAACATGGCGGAATCCATTCCGTCGAGCTTGTTGTTACCCTCGGCAGAAGCGTGCCTTGTTACACGTCTCAGGCCTCTCAAGTGTAGTGTGATCGATCATTCCTTTTTTTTTCGTACAGAAACGCCTCGCTCGTTGGACCCCTCGTGGGCCTAAGAAGTGGTATTTTCACACGACAGTAATGAGACACTTGGAAATGAGGGCTCAGAATGCATCAATGGTACAAAGTTATGAAGTGATCACCCTCTCGATTTAAATTGCAATGTTCTGGCCAGAGCACCAGGCAGGGACAGGCCAATTCCGTTCAGAGACACTGGAGCGAGTATTCTGGCAAGCTTATCCGTAGCGGAGTAGCCAAAATGAGTATGATGATTAAGAATACAGAAGCAATAAAGATGGAACAAGTTTCTGATATAGATGCAAGGTGGCATTGCTGGTCTTCATCTCAAACTTCCTGCCTCACGTTCCTGGCTTTCTTTCGTGAGAGTTTCAACCTCAACACCAACAAGCTCTGCATTCAGAGCAGCACGCCGCCTCTCATTCATCAACTCGATGTTGATATTGGGTCCTGTGAATTTACCCTTCTTCGTGGTAAACCATATTACTACCACAATAGATAAGAGACCAATGAGGACAACGGAAACGTAGCTCATATTCTGGGGCGTGACAGGCCTGAATATAGGGAAGCAAGACAGTACATCCAGAAAAACAACCCAAGTGACGGAGATGGCATTGATGACCACGCCGAATTTGCCAAGGTTGAAATGGCGCTCGGGTAGGACTTCATCGCGGTTTCGGCAAAGCAGAATAGCTTGCGGAATAACGCACGAAGTCTGAAGAAACAGGATAGTAGTGTTGACCATGGCGGAGAATGCGGTTGTTGAGCCCAGAAATATTAGACCGTAGAGCTACCCCACATGAGTTTCTGTATTTCATTCACGGAGCTTCAGGGTGGCCACTTACCGTAACACAGGTTCCAGTAAGGAGCATTGAATTGGCCGGCATATTAAAGACCGGGTGTATGACTTTCCAGACCCCAGAAAACGGCATTGCTCCATCTCGAGATACGGCCCAAATAGTCCGAGAAGCAGTTGTGCCTATGTCTCGTCAGCTTTCATTCCCCATGCAGCCCCATATAAACTCACCGATAGCCACAACACAACCAAACATGCAAAAGGCAAAGAAGGCCAGCAAAATTGACGCAGCAACATATGAGCTCGTTCCTTGGTAGTAGATTTCCATCAGAGGCATGTCCGCGCTCAGAACAGCCGAGAGGTCTTTGATGCAATAAAGCAGCGAGGCCACGAACGGAAATGCCGTTAATAGTCCCATTACCAGCGGCAACATAATAACCTTGGGGATATTCTTTGAAGGATTTGGGATTTCTTCGCAAAGGTGCGCGCCGCAGTCGCTGCCCAGGTAGCCAAAGACGGCGTTGCTGACGGCGAGCAAGAAGGGAAAGCCTTCATTTGACCACCCGCTCTGAGTGGTAGTCTCCGCTAAGATGAATGATGCTGACGCATGATTGTGCCTAGCAACCACGAACAGCGTTATCATGGTAGACACAAGAGTGACGACAGCTAGCACAAATATGAGCTGACCGTAGTAAGGTAGTAGCCTAGATCCCAGAGTGTTCATCGCCACAGACAGCCAGATAACACCGACGTATATCAAGTACAGCTGCCAACGCTGTGATTCGAAGGAATACCAGACCGAGGCGATTTGCATAATCATGGAAGCCACAAAGTTAGACACCGAGCCGATGGCCAACCACCATCCGAGTATGCTCATCCATCCATTTCTAGGGGCCAGGATGTTAGGAGTCTTCTCTCTGCCGGTCTATTCTGCAGTTCCGTACTCACATATACGACGCAAATGGCTTGTATTTCTCGGGAGCCACCATGAACGACCAGTAGTACTGCGCTCCGGCCACGGGATAAGCAGAAGCCAACTCTGCCATTCCGGCGGACACCAAAAGGGTCATGACCCCTGCCACCAAGAGAGACCACAAGGCTGCTGCACCCGAGCCTTCAGCCAGGCCAGTGCCAATTGACGCTCCGGACCCAAGCCAGGTGCATGTCATAGTGAATGAGAGAGCCCCAAGAGACCAGAGGGAGAACTGACGAGGCATAGCTTGAGTGTAGCCAGCAGCCTCGAGCTCGAGGGCGTCGGCTTTGTCGCCATCGGAGGAGCCGCGTTGCGTCATGATTGGAAAAGTGTCTGGCGGGAAAGGCAAAGACTATTGAGGGGGCGCAATTTACAAAGCCGATATGCTAAACTCTCCGGTGAGTGAAGGCGGTAGAAGCGACGCGGTTCAAATATAGAGATACGCGATGGCAGGTTTCACGTCAGCCTCGTGATCCTTTTCAGAAGTATTAGTTCAAGCTATTCGACAACATAGAGCATCGAACCCAAGATCCCCTTGACCCGCTTTTTCCGATTATCCTAAAAGGGAAATCTGAGCAGAAGAGTCTAGAGGTTTGGCTTGGCTTGCGTCTCCACTCCTCCAGCTGTATCCCTTTAAGGATAATGATAACTGGAGCTAAGACTTCTCTTAGATGCGGGGTTATAATCGAGGAGGTAGGCTGGGGGCGGGATCTTGGGGGCGAGTTCCGGCACCACTTGAAGATAATCACTGGTTTTTGCGTGTATATCTACACTACAGTATTACCTAGGTACGATGCAAAAAGTTTGAGTCCCTTGGCAGATATCATACCCCTGCCTCGACTAGCCCAGCCCAATTGGTGTTTTTCAACACTGCTGGCATTTCCTCCCCTCCCCCCTTCATTATCATCATCATCACACAACCCTTATCATACCTAAATGAAGGGAATTGTAATCATCACAATGGTCACAGCTTTACAAACTTCGTTGTTATGGCTATATATTTGCTCGGATTTACTATTTACTATAGCTGTACTAGATATTCAAAACTATTAGATTTGATGAATTGATATTATTATTAGGTGGAAGTTCTATTTGAAAAAAGGCATCCACAACAAAGGCCCTGATCTAGCTGGGCCAGCTTGGCGAGATACCCCAGAAACGTCTTCAAACTTTTGCATCCCACTGTATTCCCCATATTTATTGACTTTTTACTGAATTTTGGTCTTGGGTTTTGATACCTTGAATGTAAACATCATCGAGTTTGCCATAGAAATAGCTGGAGCCAAAAGTCGTGACAACGGAGCGCTTATTTCCTGGTGTACACACTAACATGGTGAAAAATCCCCAACAGTTCATTTCGTTCTACTTTAGTCAAAGCTAGATAGTATATCACTATCAAGAAATTAGAGATTGCGGAGGATGTAGAGAGCTTAGGCATTTAAAAGTAGACGGGCTGAGACATAGATCGCTCTGTGATAATAAAAGCTCTGATATAAAATGCTAGTCGCGGGGATAATATTGTATTTCCTAGTCTCTTATCGTGTTCCGTCTTCTTTCCACGTAGCATCACTTTCCTCACAAGTGAGAGGCCAGTCCGGTCCAACCTGCATCTTCAGCAATAAGCTCAGCCGCCCGTTCGCCGACCGCTAATACTGTCAACATCAAGTTCACCGTGACCATAGTAGGAAAGACGCCGGCATCAGCAATTCGGAGATTCTTGATACCTCGGACCTTAAGCCGTGCATCTACCACAGCCAAAGGGTCTTGCTCAATGTCCCCCATCTTAGTTGTACAGGCTGGGTGATATATAGTATGGGATGCCGCACGAGCATATTTGTTCAATTCTTCGTCGGTAGTAATATTCGGCCCTGGCGCAATTTCTCGCTTGATCCAAGTCTTTAAAGGCTGTGCTTCAGCAATCTTCCTGATTGCTTTGATACCTGCAACGAGAAGCTCTGCGTCGTAGCCGTCGGGGTCCTCGAAGTACTTGAAATCAAGCGCTGGTTTCTCCGTAGGGTCGTTAGACTTCAGATAGAGTCGCCCCTTTGATTGCGGGCGCAAAAGAACCGGCATGGTGCAAAACGGGCGCTTTGGTCTTTCATACCCAAGCCGAGTGGTTTCGTCACACCAGTCAAGCTGCCAGGTATGCAGTAAAAGGTCGGGAATGTTTCCATCGTCACCAGCCCAGTTATGAGGCTTGTGACGGAGAAACGCGAGCACGTCCGAGTGCGTAGCTGTTTGACTTGGAACTTCTTCGTGAAGGTCATAAACGACGAATGTGCATGGGTGGTCCTGTAGGTTCTCTCCCACCCCTGGGATGTCCTTGACAACATGAATCTTGACAGATTCTAGATGCTGCCGGGGGCCTAGGCCTGAGAGAAGCATGAGTCTAGGGGTGTCGATGGATCCAGCACAAAGAATAATCTCCGTAGCAGCATAGACAGTGTTTTTCGTTCCATCCTGTGTAGTGATGTCGACGCTGACAGCGACATCATCTCGCACGTTAACACGAGAGACCCAAGCGTTGGTCAGAATAACTAAGTTCGGCCGCTTCTCTTCTCCACGGAGAATAGGGTGAATGTAGGCGACGCTGGCGCTGCTACGCCAGCCGTTGTCAGGATTGTAGGAAAGCGGGGTCCAGCCGACCGCCTCAGTCAAACCCGTGGCGGAAGAGATGGCATTATTCAAATTGCTGACATATGGCAGGCCAAGAGCACGATGGGCCGATGTGATCCAATTCTTGCTCAACTGGTTTTGATCGCGTGGATGCGCACGTGGATGCGTCGTATTGCGCAGACGACCCTGCAGTCGCTGAAACATATCAAAGGACCAGCCCTTACAGCCTAGCTTCTCCCAGGTGTAAGCATCATACTCTGGTGTACGAAACGAAACCATGTCGTTGTGGCTTGAACACCCTCCGAGGATTTTGGCTCGCGACTGGATGATATGACTATTTCCTGTAATGGGCGGGTCAACATCAGGTGCTGGCAATCTTTGGTACGATTGACGATCAGAACATACCCATCGGCTGCTCAACTGACGGGTATCTCATGTCGAGTTCCGTCCCCAGCATTTGGACACGGTCCTTGAGGATCAGTGCGCGACTGTCTCCGACGTCGCTCGGTCCGCCTTCGATCACGAGAATTCGCTTATGAGGTAGGTACGCGGAAAGGCGGCTTGCAATCACGCAACCAGCTGTACCACCTCCCACGATAACGTAATCGAATCGGCCGGCGTCGCTACTAGGAAGCTTGTTCGAGATGCTCATATTGGCGGGGAGGAGACAAGTTTGGCGGGGATAGTCGGTAGAGCAATGAAAATTGAAGCTGAAATTGAAGATGTTCCAACATAGGCTGGGCAGAGAGAAAGTACGAATAGTGAGTTGACAAAATACTGATTAATATCTGAGGTAGTAGGTAGTGGTGGCCAAACTGTGGACATATATTTCATTTTCCTAATTGGGAAATACGCCCTTCGTTTCGCATCAATTCGGCTTTTCCCCTTTTGTTAGTCTCAGATTCTGGATATGCAATCTAACATTAGCCCTCACGTGGTCCGGGGAATTCGTATGTTCGCCAAATGGGGTATACTCATTTGTACTAGTTAGTAGCCGAAGTTACTTTTTACTTAGGCAGGCATTTTTTTTGGTGACACGGGATACCTAAACATGAAGATAGATCATTCCAAATCCGTCCCGATAGACCCTAATAGTTTGGTGACTAGGATAGGCAAGTCGGGGAACTTGGAACGATCCAGTCTATATCGTTCATCGATCTCTTCCTAACTTAGAAATTCGTCGCGCGGGCCTGACTAAAAAGGAGAATGCAAAAAGTGGGACCTACACTTGAGGAATATGAACATTTTTTATAAGAGGCTTTGTTAAGGTACCTAAGGAAGTAGAGGTGCCTCGACGATTCTTCACGGTACTTTGTCTCGAGTCCGACCGTACGTGACAGAAAAATCCTCCCCCCACTCCCCTTGTCACCCTGATCCTCCGTGCCCTCTTTTGCAAACCCCATCAGCACAGGTTTCGCACTATGTCTTTAACTCAGACGATCGTGACTCCTGTTGTCACTTACGAACAGCCTCTCGGCCTGTACATTGATGGGAAATGGTTGAAAGGCGTAGACGGCAGGACCTTTGAGACCATTAGCCCTACCAATGAGAAACCCATCGTGGCTGTCTACGAGGCCGCCCCTGAAGGTGAGTTCTAGACTGATGCGTAACGCCAGACGATAGCTGCTGAAAATCAGTCCCAGATGTCGATATCGCTGTCAAGGCCGCTCGGAGAGCGTTCGAAGGCGTCTGGGCCAAGACGCCCCCTTCTGGACGAGGGGAAATGCTGTTGAAGCTTGCCGACCTTTTCGACGAGCACGCCCAAACCCTCGCTGCTATCGAGGCCCTGGACAACGGAAAACCTTTCGAGATGGCCAAGATCGATATCCAGATGGCCTCGGGCTGTCTGAGATACTACGGCGGCTGGGCGGACAAGATTCACGGGAAGACCATCGACACGGACCCAGAGACCTTCAACTACACAAGGCACGAGGCCGTGGGCGTCTGCGGGCAGATCATCCCATGGAACTTCCCTCTCGTCTCTTGGGCATGGAAAGTCGGGCCTGCACTCGCCGCCGGCAATACTGTTGTCCTCAAAACAGCAGAACAAACTCCTCTCTCTGGGTTGTATGCCGCTACCCTTGTGGAGAAGGCCGGCATCCCGGCCGGCGTTGTTAATATTCTCTCTGGCTTTGGTAAGACTGCGGGCGCCGCCATAGCCGCTCATAGAGATATTGATAAGGTGGCATTTACCGGTTCGACGTCTGTTGGTCGAACTATTTTACAGGCTGCTTCCAAGTCTAATCTAAAAAAGCTCACCCTCGAGCTCGGCGGCAAATCACCCAATATTGTTTTTAACGACGCCAAGCTTGAGGAAACTGTCTCATGGGTGAAGTTTGGCATCTTCTTTAACCACGGCCAGGTCTGCTCTGCCGGGTCTAGAATTTACGTTCAATCAGGAATCTACGATAAGTTCGTCGAATCTTTTAAGTCACGCACGGCCAATATTAGTCTTGGGGATCCTTTTAGGACGGAAACTTCCCAGGGTCCCCAGATTAGCAGCGCCCAATTCGATCGGATTATGGGTTATATTCAATCCGGCAAGGATGAGGGTGCTACAGTTGAGATGGGCGGTGAACGCTACGGCAGCGAGGGATATTTTGTGCAGCCAACTATCTTCACTAATGTCCGCGAGGATATGAAGATCATGCAAGAGGAGATTTTCGGTCCTGTAGTTGCGATCTGTAAGTTTGAGACCGAGGAAGAAGTTATTAAGGCTAGCAATGAGACGAACTACGGCCTTGCAGCGGGTTTACACACAGCTGATCTCACTACCGCCATCCGCGTCGCAAACGCCCTCAAGGCGGGCACGGTCTGGGTAAACAACTACAACATGATCAGCTGCCAGGTCCCATTTGGTGGGTTCAAGGAGTCTGGGGTCGGTCGCGAAC
The DNA here is from genome assembly GCA_023628695.1 of Nectriaceae sp. PG4201. NCBI lineage: Eukaryota > Fungi > Ascomycota > Sordariomycetes > Hypocreales > Nectriaceae > Nectriaceae sp. PG4201. The sequence goes on along the minus strand of JAMAKE010000099.1, from coordinate 15,338 downwards.
TCGGGAAGTACGCTCTAAGCAGCTACACACAGGTCAAATCCGTCCGCATTAGGCTAGGTGGTGCTATATTCAACTAAGCGTTATACCAACTACTTTCTTATTCGGAGACGAAACTCAAGCACACCAAAGTTCATTCCCATTTCTAGAGCTAAGATCCTGCCGCTCTAAGCTGAGTTGGTACTGAGGTTGGTATGGCTAGAGACACCTGACCTGCGTGAACTCATATTAAGAGAGACATCTCTATTTAATCCTGTCACTGCTTAAGTTATTATTAATAATACTATTAGGGTTTAATTATACTTATCTGCCAGAATAGCATGAGATTACCTTCGCTTCTCGCTAAGTATATAATAAAAGTTTAATTTAGAAATAGTTTGACTTAATATAATTATTATTAAGTTTATATTTTTAATATTATTATTTATATTTATAAGAAATAATATTATAAGCTAGTTTCTATATTAAGTTCTTATAGCTATTATATATATAAGATATATAATAATTTAAGGTCTATATTATACTTAAAAGAGAATTATTATAACTTAAGTTTAGAGCTAAGCCGCCATATAATACTAAGTAGGTCTAAAGTGAGTAAAGCTTATATAATAATTAAGTTAGTCTATAATAAGAATAAACTAATTATATAGGTTTATACTATAAGAAGAGCAAAAGCATTATATTAAGTAATATATAAGGCAATCTTTAGGTTATTATATTTAATAATAGTGAATTAAGTAGATTTAAGTAATTAAGTTATATTAATAATTAAGTAGCTATTATCTAAAGAGTGAATATTACTTATTCCTATATATTATTTATTATTATAATGCTCAATATAATTAAAGCTTAATTATATTAATTATACGCTTAAACTAATTAAAGCTTAATCTATTTAATTAAGACCTTATTAATTATTAGGTCTAAGCTTTACTTACTTTAGACCCACTTAATATTATATAGTGGCTTAATCTTAAATTTAAATTATAATAGCTTAGACTTAATAATTAATAAAGTCTTAATTAAATAAATTAAGCTTTAATTAGTTTAAATATATAATTAATATAATTAAGCTTTAATTATATTAAGTATTATTATAGTAAGTAATATATAAGAATAAGTAATATTTACTCTTTAGATAATAGCTATTTAGCTATTAATATAATTTAATTACTTAAATCTACTTAATTTATTATTATTAAATATAATAACCTAAAGGGATTACTTTATATATTACTTAATATAATATTTTTACTCTTCTTATAATATAAATTTATATAATTAGTTTATTCTTATTATAGGCTAATTTAATTATTATAAGAATAAATTAATTATAATAAGCTAATAAACTTTTATATTAATAATTATATTATCTTAAGTATTACTTTCTTATTATCTTTATATCAAGTTAAGTATAGCTTTTTTAATAGGCTTAATATAATATTCTAAATTTATTAAGCTACTTTATTTATTATTAATTTAGCTATTTTTTAATAAGCCTCTTTTTCTTTTTTATTTCTTCTTTTTTTCTTTTCTTTTTCTCTTACTACTTCTTATTATATTATATTTAATTTATTATTAATGCATTATTAATTTAAGTAGTATTAGCTAGTTTTTAGTCTATATTAAATTAAAAATTCGCCTTTTATTAAGTTAATAGCTATATCTCTATTATAGCTTTAATATAATATTAAATTTAAATTAAAGTGAGGTTATTAATCTTAATTCTAATATTTATTTTAATTTTAAAGTTAGTTTTATATAGCTAAAAGTAGTTAAGTAAAATATATAAAGTTTTTATTATTACTCTTCTTAATTAATTACTTCTTATTAGCCTTTCTTAAGATAATTATTTATTTATATTCTTTTAAGCTAATAAATATTAAATCTATTTTACTTTAAGAGCCTTGCTTTTTATAATATAAATTTATATTATTCTTTATTACTTATTAAGAGTCTTATTAGCCTTCTAAAGCAATTTATACTCTTTTTATAAAAGTATTATCTTATATATAATTACTTATATACTTTATATAAATTAATTAATAATATTAAAACTAATATTAAAGAGCTTCTTTATTATTAAGCTATTTAATTCTTTATATAAGTAAATTATAAAATTATCTTTATTAAGTTTTAAAAGGTAAAGACTTAAGGGTCTACCTCTTTAAAAGGTAGGCTAATTAATATTAAAGTTTATAATTTTATATTTAATAAGAATAAAATTACTATAAAATTATAAAGTATTAAATTAGCTCTTTAGAATTTAATTTAAATATTAAATTATAAGAATACTATTAAGAAGATATTTTTAAATATAAAAAAGAACTTAATCTTTATAATATAAATAATATAATACTTTATAAGCTCTTTAATTTCATAATTATATACTTATTTTAAAGAACTAAATAATATAATATTTAAGAGCTAAGAAAGATATAATAAATATAATAATATATAAATTAAAATAATATTTTATTTTATATAAAAGCGCTTAAATTTAGCTAATTAATAGCTTTTATAGCTATTTATCATTAATATTTAATATTTACTTTTTATATAATTAGTAATATATTTATTAAAATATTATATTTATTAAATTTAATTTAATTATTAATTTATATATTAAAAGTAAATTTAATTACTTAAAAGATTAAAAGGTTATTCTTTATATATTAAATATTAAGATAATAAATACTCTTAATTATAATAAATAGTAAAAGTGCTTAACCTTTAATATTAATCTCTTAAATAATTATATTAAAGGGATTTGCAATGAAGCTAGTTAGGCGAGAACGAGTAGGTAGGTATATTGAACTATCAAGACTAAAGCTTGCATTTCTCCTTAGGATCGATATGCAAGCGATTATTTAACGACCTTGGAGCGCAACCCGGATATCTTGCCAGGTAGTCATGCTGTCATGACTCTTAGGTTGAGAAATCATAATGTCATGACCTCTTGGTTGGGAACCTTGAGGAAGAACCTTATCTCTATAAGGCCCCGAGACAAGCAATATCCTCTTAGGGTCATGACACATAGAGTAGCGATGTTACTTCTCTTGGGTCCCCTGTTACAATTATCCCCCCTCCTAAGGCTGCTGTCCCAGCAGACAGTGGGTGATCGGAACTAAGTGGATCCCACACTCGGGGGCTCCACTTTTCCCGGTCTACGATGGCTATCTTTGCCGGCACTTTGAGTTAAGTGAATTCGGAGTGTCGATAGCTAGTCGCTTTGCTCTCAGTGGGGATTCTTATTTTCCTCACTTAGTCCGCTCCTTTATTATTATTTTCTTTCAATTTATCTTCTTACCTATCAACCCATCTCAAATAATAACTTTTTTTCCATTGTGAATAACTATCAATTTACTCATATATATCCCATATAACGCCAGCATTTCGCCATATAATATATCGACTATTCACTTTATACTTTCCAATGAGTTTATTCCCATGTAAGTACTGATATTATTCTTAAGGCTTCTAGGACTGACGCGCGAGCCTCCAGTAACGAGGAGACTACGGTCATGGATACTCCCCCTGACCTTCGCGAAGCGCCGGCGAATCCCTCTGCGCCGAATCTCGACGACTTCCCGGACTTCGGTTCGGATATGGGTAACGACACCGAGGCCTCTGGCCACGGTCCTCCCCCCCCTCCTAGTTCTTCGGCCTTCAACTCCGGCCCTAGCAGCGGGAGTGGTGGTGGACGGGAGGAAGAAGAGGAAGAACGTGAAGAGGAGGATGCAAAGGAAGAGGACAACGAGGACGAAACCCCTGCGCATACCGGGTCGTCAGCGACTCGCTGGCCCTGCAAGACCCAATCGAGGAAGTTGCGCTGTCCATATCGCACTGCTGGGGTGGTCGCACGCGCTAACTGGTGCATGCATTGTCTTTGGACTGCCTGCTGGGCTTATGCCTATCTCGAGCCCAAGCCCCTTGAGATTGTCCGCGCTAACTATGTGTTTAGCAATGCCTTAAGCAAGCATTGCAGTCAATGCAATAAATGCAAGGATACTTATAAGCTAGTAAGCTACTTAGTTTTGCTCTTGATTTACTAGGTATGGGCCTTTGCTAATAGGATATATAGCCCGTTGCTAGCATTGAGGGCAATTGCCAAGACCTGGCCGATCTTCAGGATTGGCTTTATAACATCGTTTCCTGGGCCTGTGATCGGGAATTTGGTCATGCCCCCGTCCCGGAGGACCAGTTTATCGCCGCTCTTTCGGAGGCGATATGTCGGACTATTGCGGTCCAAGCCTAGCATCTTGCCAAGGCTTTTGACAAGGCTAAGTTGGCCCAACGATAGACCTATGGTTTAGTTGATGCTAGGAAGAACACCTTAAGCGCTTGCACTGCCTATAATGCCTTTATCTCTAATAGAAAGATACTATTAGCTACTTAATATTGCTACCTAGGATATAGTGCTATAAGTTTAATAACTATATTTTAGACTATTAGTATATTGCTAATACTTCGCCTAGCCGGCCGACTAGCTTCGACTTTAGGAGCGAAGCTAGATTTTGCGCCTATCCCCCGCAGACAATGGATATGCTGCCTAGCAGTCGGCTGTCTAGGCTTGCTGCTGTGTTATTTCGTCTGTCCTCTGAGAGGACACTGCGCTTGATGAAGAGGTCGCCTACCTAGTGGTTGCCTATGGTCTATTAGTATTAGATGAGTTTTGAGGATGTGGTTTGCTAGCGCATTGCCTAGCTGCAAGGCCTTATTAAAATTTTACTTATTTTATTTTTCTTACCTTAGTCAATGGATTTATTAGTAAGTTGCCTTTATTTATTTTCCCCTTATATATAGAAATTGCTCTTAATCAATTAATTATTAATTAGCTTAGACTTCCTTAGATGCCCTCTTTTTTAGGGGCGCGCAATCCCTTCTTGATTCTTAGGCATCTTTTTAGCGGCCTTGAGGCATTTTGCCCTTGCTTTGCAATGGCGCTTAATCGCTTGAGCTACACCTTGCATATCTTCTTTAGCTACCTATTAATTATATTCCAAGGGCTATCCTTTCCATTTAACGAGGAAGTATAAGTATCCTTAGATTTTATATTCATCCTTGACCTCTTTAACCTCCTACTTATTATCCTCGTCTTTAAGTTCTAGCATTGGTAATGCCTTGTTTGCTTGTCCTTCTTTTCCTTTCTAGGGTTTGAGCAAACTTATATAGAAGATATTATAAAGGCATGCATATTATTCTAGCAAGGCAAGGCAATATGCCTACTTGCCCACTGCCTCTAGGATTCTTAAGGGTCCAATGAATCGGGGTACTAGCTTTCTCTTTCCTTCTTTTAAGCATAAGTTCTTTAATAATAAGCTTATTAAGTCTCCCCTTCTTAATATAAGAGGCTTATAATATTAATTATAATATTTTGCCTATCTTTTGCTAGCATCTTATTAGTATTTTCTTAGGCATTCTTATAATTCTTTAAGTTTCTTTACTTTAGTAAATGCTTTAAGGACCTCCCCTCTTAAGGCATTATCCTTAATATCTATTCTAAACTTAAGCTAAAAGCCTATTAATGCTTTAATAAGTAATATTTTAATTATAGCATTTCTTGCATTATTATAAGCAAATTAAGCTACTTTTAATAATTAAGGCTAATTTAATCCTTCCTTATTAATAAAATAATATAAATAATATTTAAGAGTTTAATTCATTTGCTCTATTTGCCTATCGATTTGCAGGTAAAATGCTATTAATAACCTCCATTTTACTTTAAAGTGGAAATATACTTCCAATTAAAATCTACTTATAAATATAGAGCCCCTATTGGAGATAATTCCCCTTAGTGCTCTATAAATCAACTTAATATTTTAATGAAATAGTTCTATTAATTCTATTATAATAATATTTATCTTTACTAAGAAAAAGTAAGTAAACTTATTATATCGATTAATAATGATAAGTATTGCATCTACTTCTTTTTTACCCTAGGTTATTAATAGCAAGCCTATAATAAAGTCTATTGACAGTTCTTCTATTGGTTGCCTAGGCATTAGCAGTGATTTTAGTTTGCTATAGGGGCAATGCCTTCATGCAACAACCCCTTAGTATATATTGCAAGTTCCTATATAGTCTCTTATATCTTCTTTAATGCTATATCAATAGAACTTCCTTTGCAATAACTTAAGAGTTTATTTAACTTTAAAATATCTAGCCAATGGATCATTATAATAGAGCTCTAATAACTCTTCTTTAATGCATGCTTCTTTAGGCATGAATAGTTAGCCTCTATAGCATATTACTCCTTTAGCATTAATTGATTAAACTCCTTTAGTTCCCTATAGCTTTAGGTCCTTATCAATAGCTTTTTGCCTTTTTATCTTAGGGTCCCTTTCTTAAGCTTCCTAGATAACTTCAATAAGTAAGTCGTTTACCTAGTCTTTATATATTAACTTATAGCTTATTGCCTCTTTAATAGCTTAGTCTAAGATAAATTGCTTGCAATTAATTATCCCTTGGGCCTAGTCTACCCACTATTAAGAATTTAAAGGTTTATTAATACCTTAGCTTACCCTATAAGCTAAGGAATCCTTTTCCTTTAAAGATATCTCATTATGCCTAGATTGATCTAAAGCTCTAAAATTCTTTTCTAGTAAAGACATCTTATTATGCTTTCTAAATCTTAAGATCGGTTATACTTAGACTATCCTCTCTTAGAGGGAAGGGAGTAACTTAATATTTGCCACTGGTTCTCTGTCGTAGTCTAGCCTCCTTAAAGGCGCATTAGCAAGGTTCGACTTCCCTACTTAATGCTTAATTATAAAATTATATAGGGTAAGGTAAATGCACCATTATGCCTGCCTCCCATTTAACTTAGGTTGCTTTATAAATGCCTATAGGTTTTAATAGTTTAAAAGCACCTTTATTAAGATCTCTATCCCTTCAATATAATGTCGCTAATATTTAAATGACTATATAATAGCCATTAGCTCCTTATTAAGAGTATTATAATTCAATTCTATGCCTTTGAACTTTTAAGACTAAAAGGCCACTAAGTAATATAATCTGCATTTATTAAGCTATAAGAGAATTCCTATTATAGCAAACTTTAAGGCATCGGTCTCAATATAGATTAAGAGCTGCAAATTAAAGTGCTATAATAGTAGCGCCTATTGAAAGGCTTAGATTAGCCAGTGAAATGCTTACTTCTCTTTAGGCCTTAGTTTCATAGGTCCCGGCTTCTGCCTATCCTTGCTTCCTTTAAGCAAGCCATTTAAAGGTATAGCAATGCTAAAATACCCTTAAATAAATCTTTTATAGAAATTGCAAAATCTAAGAAAGACTTGCATTTCTTAATAAGTCTTAAGTTCTTCTCACTTTACTATAGTTTTAACCTTGCTAAGGTCTATAGCTATCCCTTCTTAAGAGATAATAAAACCTAGGAATTTAACTTAACTTTAATAAAATGAGCATTTAAATAGTTTAGCATATAGTTTTACTTCCCTTATTCTCTTTAATACTTAATATATATACACAATATAAGATTCCCAATCCTTAGAATAAATAAGGATATTATCTAAGTATACTATATAAATAGTATTAAGTAGCCTATATAATGCCTAGTAAATATAATATTAAAATATAGCCAAGGCATTAATAAGGCCAAAGGGCATAACTAAGTACTTAAAATGCCTATATTATATTTAGAAAGCGGTCTTCTACTTATCTCTCTTCTTAATATGGATATAATAATATATATCCTTAATATTAATCTTAATAAAGAACTTGGCGCTAGAAGTCCAGTCCATAATCTCCAAAATCAAGGGGAGCGGGTAGCGATTCTTAATCGATACTTAGTTGAGTCCTTGATAGTCTATGCATAACCTCAAGCTCCTATCCTTCTTAGGGATAAAGAGGATAGGTGCGCTAGTAGGACTCTTAGAGGGATAGATGCGCCCCTTAGTTAAGTTATTATGCAAGTACTCTCTTAGCTCTTTTAGCTCTTTAGGAGATAAGGGATAGATAGGTTTATAAGGAGGGACTTTATTAAGTTAAAGGTCAATAGCATGATCTATAACCTTATAGTGGGGGAGCATGCTTGCGCTTTTTGCTGAGAAGATATCTATAAACTTAGCTAGCTTAGGAGGAAAGTTTAGTTTCTCTCCTTATATTGCTACCTCTTTATTAAGGAGTAAGAAAGGTTCCTTAGCTTTTATAATTATAAATATATAAGCCTTATTCCTATTAGCCTTTGCAAATTGCAAGGGAGTCTATAACTAGATATTAATATTTATAAGTTTAAATTACTATTGCTAATTATATAGGCTTAGATAGATCTTATAGTCTATTAAGGTTATTATAAATAATAAAATTAAGCTACTCTTTACCCTAAGGTCTCGATCTATCTCAATATATAATTAAGTAAAGGTTTAAGTAGTTCCCCTTAAGTCTATAGCTTTAATTGATACTTCCTATACCCTATAAGTAGGGAGACTAAGTTGACTAGCTGCCTTAAGGAGTGGCTTAATAGCCTTAGCTTGTCAAAGCTATTATTTGCATGCAAATTGCTTGCTAATAATATTAACCTTTGCATTGCTATTTAAATCTGCATTAGTCTCAATAGCATATTGCCCTCGGATTATAATCAAGATATTAAAATGTTAAGTAACCTCAATTTAAATAGTAAGAGCTAATAGAGGGGTTATTTCATTAGCTAGTTCCCTTTTCCCTAAGGGTTCTTAGTAACTTACTGCACTTTTGCTAGCTTAGGGCAAGCATTCTATAAATATATAGTGCTTTAATATTAGAAATAGCATAAGGTTTTGCTATCTAAGGATTTAAGGTTTAAAGTTTCTTAGGCATTAGTCTAGGGAGTAGGCTTCTGCTATTAATATTAAGGCAACTCCTTAGCAAAGCCCTTTTATAACTTAAGTAAGCTATTAGATTGGGTTCTACTATAGGTCCTCTTCTTAAAGTAAGTCATTAAATCTTAGAATTGAGTAGCTAAGTTAATTATCTTTAATTGAGTGGCAGGGAACTCTAAGCAATTAAGAGAGATATAGGTCTATAAGGAGTCTTAGAGCTTTGCATAATATACAAGTGCTCTTTGCTCTTTGCTAGCACAAGGGAAATGCTTTTCTAAGGAGTCTAGATAAAGATAGAAATTAAAAGGTATTTAGCTATCTCTTTACTTTGCCTTTTCTAACTATTTAATAATAAGTAGCAGCCAATTTATAGCATCCTTAATAAGAATTATAAACCATTCTTTAAATTAGTCTTAATTATTCTCAAGGTCTTGCTAGTCTTTTACTAAGTATTTATCAAGATATTAATCCTATCTTGCCTTGCATTCAGCATCTATATTATCAAGGGCTAGCAATATCTTCTTATAGTCCTTTTAATAGCAGCAATAAGCATCAATATAGGCTTATTATAAGTCATTGAGTTAGTCATTGCGCTTTTAAAAAGTGATATTGGATATAAGCTAAGTTATATTCTATACCTTAATCTCCTTTCTACTACTTAATAATGACTCGCTTAATGATTGCTAATGCTGCCTTGAGCGTTCGCCGCGGCTTTCATTGTCTTAAATCTCCTTTAATAGCAGGGTTTCCTTTTCCTTGAGCTATTGCAATTCCTCGAGCTATTATATATATTGCTAAGTGGCTATATGCGCAGTCTCTAGGCTATCAAGGCTTAGAGATGATATGGGCGGGTTATCTTGCCCTGGGGCTGTCTATGGAACCGATAGGGTTTGGGAGCTTTCGCTCAACTCATCTATGTCGCCCGCTGCAGCAGCAATTCGCTTGCCCTTTGCTACCATTTCGTTCTTGGGTAACCATAGGTAAAAGCTTTAGAATTGTTAAAGGGATTTGCAATGAAGCTAGTTAGGCGAGAATGAGTAGGTAGGTATATTGAACTATTAAGACTAAAGCTTGCATTTCTCCTTAGGATCGATATGCAAGCGATTATTTAATGACCTTGGAGCGCAACCTGGATGTCTTGCTAGGTAGTCATGCTGTTATGACTCTTAGGTTGAGAAATCATAATATCATGACCTCTTGGTTAGGAACCTTGAGGAAGAACCTTATCTCTATAAGGCCCCGAGATAAGCAATATCCTCTTAAGGTCATGATATATAGAGTAGCGATGTTACTTCTCTTGGGTCCCCTGTTATAAATTATAATTTATTTTTAATTCTTAAGCTATATTACTTTTACTTTTTTATATTATTTAATATTAATTATTATTATAATTCTAATAATACTTATTATAAAGTTAATCTTATTAAAGTTATAAAAATCTATATTAAGAATTTTATATTTTACTTTTATATTTAATATAAACTTAAATTATATATTAATAAAAATTAAATCTTTATATAAGGCCCTTTTATAATTATAAGAATAATTAAAATATATCTTTAGCTTAAGTTATTATATAATAAAGTATAAGGCTTAATATTATTTAATGCATTTTGCATTTTGCTTTATAAAGAGAAGATTAGCTATTTCTTTAATATTATTAAGCTATAATATAAATCCTTATAAATTTAGGTCTAAAATAAACTTAATTATTATTTACTTCTTTAATAGTATTAATTTTATTAAATTAAAATATATATCTTATTAAGTATATTATCTATTTATTTTAATTTAAAAGTTATTTAATTAATATTATAAGTCTTTATAGCTTTATAAAATTAATTTTATTATTATAATTAATAATAAAAAGAGTAAAAAGAATATTAGCTTTTTTAAATTATTAAGATATTTAATATAGATTTAGAAAATTTCATTAAAAGATAAAGTAAAGAAAAAGTTATAAAAGTAGTTCGCTTATATATTTAGTCTATATATATATTAATTATATTATATATTATTATTATAAAATATAATATTTCCTTAAGGGCTAAATAGTAATAAATTAACCTAAAGAATTAAGCTCCTTATATTTTTAAAGAAAATAAATCTTCTAAATATAATTAAATCTTATTATATTAATAAGATTAGCATTAAGATAATAAACTCTATAAGAGACTAAATAGCTTATTTAAAGCTAAGGCTTTAAGTAAATACTATCTAAATATAATAAGTAAGTATAAAATTATATAAAGCAATATAATATAAATTATATATAATATTAATATTTAATAAGAAGTAAAGCTTAAGAGAAAATTAAGTAAGAATAGCTTAAATTATATATTTAGCTAAATAATTATAGCTCTTAATTAGCGCTTTAATTATATTAATATTACTTTTTAAATAATTAAATAATTAAATAAATCGCTATAATCTTATTATTAGTATAAATAAATAATATTTATATACTTAATGCCTTGCTTTTAGCTTAAAAATTAATAATATAGCTTTTAAAAGCATTAATATCTATATTATATATTTTAATATATTGCAAATTAAAGATAAAGGCATCTTAATAAAAGCTTATTTATTCTTAAGGAGAAATATTATTATTATATAATTAAGTAATTATAATATTATAAGTATAATAATTTTTATTAAAAGAAATTCTCTTAAATTAAAATAATCCTATAAAAAGCAATAAGATTAATAAAAAAAAGTCTTTATAAAAGAATTTAGAGATTTAAATTAATAAAATAAGTAAGTTCTTATTAATCTAAAGAGTATAATAAAATTCTATATTAATAAGCTTAAGTAAATTAAAATAAAATAGTTTTATACTAATTATATTATACTTATTAATAATATTAACTATTATACTAACCCTTTTATTAAATTAGGAATTAACCTCTCCCTTATAAGCATATATATCCTCATAAGGGATCTAATATAATATAAGAATAATATAATAGAAGCGCTATAAATATATAGAATAAAGATGCAGCCTCTTATAAATAAATGCTAACAGCTCCCTTTACTTAGTATATTCTTTCTATCCTTAAAAGTTAGAGTTTAGGCAGTAAACACACTAATATAGATAATATTAAAGCTTATATTATTATTTCCCACCGCCTAGAGAGAAGAGAACTATAAGAAGCAGATACCATAATACTTAGAGACGAAACTCAAGTACACCAAAATTAATTTCCGTCTTCAGAGCCGAGTTCCTGCCGCCTTAGGCTGAGCTATCGCTGAGAGGGCTGAGGATTTCAAATCTTAGTGTTACGGCCTGGTCCCCCATAATAGGGCTCTGTGACGATCTGGCTGGGTCTTAGGCTATAAGGGGTAAATCGGGTCGCACTGGTTTATATTATTAAAATAATAGAGATATCTAGTTAAGCAATGCGCAAGCAGTTATTCTTATCATATTTAGTAATAATCAATAAAAGGTAATTAAGGTAATTAAGTATTATTAATAGCTAGTGAGCTAACCTATCTAATAAGTAATTATTACTTGTCCTTATACTTAATGAGTATTTCCTGGATCACCATGATTCCTATGTGATTGGTCTAACTAGTGGGGTTCGTTTGCCACGTGACTTCTGTTGGTTCTTTGGGTCGTGATAGGCTCTATAGGACTGCGCGAGGCGCAATAAAAAAGCCTGTTGTGCAACCGTTACACTTAGGCTGAGGCGCGTGTTGGGCATGAATGCTTGAATGCTTAAGTAGGCGCCGACTGACTTGTCCAACAGTCCTACCTCGCTCTCTATCTTCAAGAGAATAGTTACTCAATCGAGCTCGTGAAAACACTATGGCTTCTCTATCGGCCGAAATGGACTTACCCGAAGACCTTCTGCCGGTTCATTCCTGTCAACATTGCCAGAAGTTCATCCTCGACCCAAGCGCAGACGGCCAGTTTGACAGCAAAAATACACATCTGCTTTGGAGAGCCTTTGAACCTGAGCTTACCGTCAGAGAGTTGAGGGAACTGGGACGGTATGGCTGTCTATTCGGCGATTCAATTTTGTCCGACATCAGTTCAGGGCTTGATTGGGACTCCCCAGTCCTGTATTCCTTCAGACTATATGAATACACTAGAGAAATCGCTTATCAGGCCGTCTCATTCGGGGTCCCAGGGCCTCTCGGTGGGGATTGTGGGAGCGATTCCAGCCAAGAGCCCGGTAGCCAAGACGAAGAGGAAGATGTCGAGCAAGAATTTGACTACCACGACAAGGGTGGTACCGAAGATTCTGACGATCAAACCGATGAAAGCGAGTCCGCACAAGATGATGACAATAAAGACGGCGAAAGCGAGCCCAGGTCAAGTGACATAGAAGTGTACCGATTCCGGGACCATGATTTGATGACCACCTCAGGTACTAGTCTCATGAATTTCGATCACCATGCTCCAAAACTAATCAGAGGCAGGCAACGCTGCTTCTAAAATCATTCCTTGTCGCCCGATAAACCTTGAACCTAGGTCAAACAGCTCGTTCGAGCTAGCAAGAGGGTGGTTCTGGAGATGCATGAATGATCATGCGAATTGTCCGAAGCCGAGTCTCAAATTCATGCCTAAGAGGGTTATCTTCATAAGCCATAACACTTCCAGATTTACCCTACGCCTGCTCGAAACAGAGAATCTAGCTGATCATTATTGTGCTTTGAGCTATTGCTAGGGCGGCGATCAACAGATAAAGGCAATAACGGCAACTCTTTCCCAGCTTAAGGCTAACATTGCCTTCGACAAGCTTCCAGCAACCCTCCGAGACGCTATTACTACAACGCATGAGCTGGGTCTTCGTTACTTATTTGTGGATGCGCTTTGCATTATTCAAGACAACGAAGAGGATAAGCAAATTCAGATTGCGCAAATGTCTAAGATATATAGCGAAGCAGCCATTACTATCCTTGCTTCTCGGGCCAATAGTGTCGACATTGGCTTCCTACACAAGCGAGAGCGTTCACTTCCAAGCTTCCAAAAAACCAAAGGCCTTTTCAAGATGTCATTCAAATGTCCTGACGGCGAGTTAGGGTCGGTAGTAGTACTCCGGGGCCACGGGAATGGCAAAAACCCAGGACCTCTCAGTTCACGAGGTTGGGCTTTACAGGAAATGCTGCTGTCTCAACGTACTCTAGACTATGAACACGACCAGACTACCTGGCGGTGCTGGACTGTGGATAACATAGACGATGGCTGGTTGAACACCTTGAAGTTATTGCACACTGGTGGTCTGAACTCGGTCCCTGAATTCCTGCGTCCTGGCTCACTAATACAAGCGACTAAGGAGACTGAGCGACAAAAGATTTTTGAGCAATGGCACGGGCTTGTTGAAGAGTACACATTGCGACGCCTCTCATTCACCGGCGATAAGCTGCCAGCAATAAGCGCCATAGCCAAACGCGTGGGCTCAGCTGTCTCAGACAAGTATCTCGCCGGCATTTGGAAATCATGTCTGCCGCTCGACCTACTCTGGTCCGTACCCAGTTGGGGGATTCCTAGGCCAAAAGAATCCAGGGCCCCTTCATGGTCATGGGCGGCTATCGATGGTTTTCCACACCCCCCAACGTCTTACCCTGGAAAACAATGCAGCCTAGAGGTTCTCGGGTGTCACACGGAATTGGTATCCGAAGCTGCACCATATAGCGCTGTAAGAGGTGGCCATTTGATCGTGAGAGGACGGCTGCGGCGAGCTTTCCTATTCCTCAGCAGGGATATTTCCGATGACCTTGAGAGCCTTTTCCACATAGAGGACTTTGGGGGGACCGAAGCCTTGGTTCCAATGCGTTTTGATGCAGTAGAGCAAGAATTCGAAGGTAACACCCAGAGGCGTATGAGTATCGCTATGTTGGAAGTGTGTAATCATGGATCTTGGAATTGCGAGGGGCTGGTTCTACGAGAGGTCGAAACCCTGGTTCTACGAGAGGTTGAAACCCATATTTTTTCAAGGCTAGGCGTCTTTAGCTGCCGGTTTGATGAACTGGATTCGGATTCAAGTCAGTTGTATGAAGATTGGTTGCAGGGGTTTGACAAGTGCGCCCTAACGACTCTTGCCCTCATCTAGGATATTTCCAAGCTTTATAGACTGGAGGGATCACAGGAAACCCATGATTATAGAGGCGTATCCTTTAAATGTCTCTAGTTTCCCTAAGTCTTAGGTTGCCCAGCAGAGCCAAAAGGGTAACCCTGACTCTATTAACTTCTTCAGTTGCTAACCGAGGAACTCTAATATATAGGAAATAAAGAGGGCGCTAATAGGATATAAAGCAATTAAGGAATTAATTTTAAGGCAATTAAAGAATTCTATTACTTATTATAAATATTGCTTGCTAGCTAATAATTAAACTATTACTAAAATATAGCTCTATAATAAGTAATATAAAGTAAGTAATAATTAAATCTTAATTAAGCGATAATTTCTTAAAAAATAATATTTTAAGCTATATTTAGTTTTAATACTTAAGTATATATAATCTTTAAGGCTTATAATTTTTATTAAGTTTTCTTTATATTTTTAAGTATTTTATAAG
>JAMAKE010000098.1:0-72526 GCA_023628695.1 Nectriaceae sp. PG4201 | reverse complement strand
ATTAAAGAGAAGAGAGAGAAATTAAGGGATTTTCCTATTACTTACTTAGATTTATTACTTACTTATAATTTATATTAGCTAAATTAATAATAATATAATATTAAAATAACTTTAGCATTTTAATTAATATATAAAGACTTAATAAATTAATAATTATTATTTATTAATTCTTAATAAATATAAGAGCTATTAATATATTAATTTTAAGACTTATTATAAGGAAAATAATATTATTATATTTTATATATTACTTTATTTATTTTACTTACTTTAGCCTCTTAATATTAAGTGCTTTAAGCTACTTAAAAAGATATATAAATAATAAATTAAGCATTTAATTAAAAGCTTTATAACTTATATTTTAAAGATTAACTTCTTCTTAGCATTTTATATTACTTACTTAGCTATTATAATAAAAAGTAATATTAAGAGAAGTTTTAAAGAGATTAGCCTAGCCTCTTTAGACTTAAAAGTAATTATCTTAAAGCTTAATATATAACTATAAACTTTAATACCTATTAAGAAAGAGGCTAGCTCTCTTAACCCTTAAGTCTTAATAACTTTAAGAACTATTCTTAAAGCTAGCTCTTAATTTAAATATCTTAAAAGATAAATTAAAAGGCATTAAAATAGCTCTTTTACCTTTATTTTAAAGGCATTAAAATCATTTTCTAAGGGAACTAAGGTAATAATGCATAAGATAATATTATTAAAGTCTAAGATTTAAACTCTTTAATAATTAAATAAAACCCTTAATAAGCATTATATAGCAAAATAAACTTAATTATAAAATAAAGGGAAAATAACTATAAAGGAAGGAAGAGATGCAATTAATTAGCTAAATATAATGCATAATTATAAAGTAAATTATTAGCAAGAGAGGGTTAAGAGGGGGGGGGCCTAGTTAAAGGAATAATGCTATGGAATTTATAGAAGGCCTAGTTATAATGCAAGGACTTATTAAGAGGTTATTAAGCTACCTAAGAAAGAAGAGAGCGATTAATTTCAATTAATTTAATGCTTAGTTATATTTTTATCTTTAGTTTTATTCTAGAGGAAAGAAAAAGTGCAGCGCTTATTTATAAAGCATATTATATATTTAAGTTCTAGATTAATTCTATTTATTTATGTTCAAATAAACTGGCTAAAATACTTAGCTAGTTATATATATAATGTCTGCCTATAATCCCTTCCAGTAGAAATTGTCAGTGACCTATAATAAGGTGTCGCTAACGATTTCAGCAGCAGAGAAACTGACATGTAACGCTAGATACCCCTCACCCGCCACCCCCCATTACCCGCTACTAGCAACTACATCAAAAGCATTAACATCATGAAATTATAACAATATTAATTTTTAGGTATATAATTTAGTTCAAGCTGGAATTTAAATAATATATCTTTAAATTTTAATTTTATATTCTTTAATTTATACTGGTATTCCTTTTGCACCTGCTATAGCCGCTCCTGTGTTTTCTAAATCTATTCAATCCTCATAAACTATTCATTTAGGTCTAGCTTTACCTTTTTTTCTCCTCTTTAGCTAGAAGTGTTCTAATTAACTCTCTAGAAGCTTATTTTTTATCTCTAAGTTAGCAATTATAGCGTTCTTCTTATTTAGCATTATATTAATCTTTTAAAATAGCAATCTCGCTATATTCCCTAGAGGCGAGCCTTATATAAGTATTATAATGGCAGCTTGAACTTCTATTAATTGAGAAGGCATTTGAAAGTTATAAAAACCTCTGGTCTAAGCTTATTTAATAGCTTTCCTATTGAATCTAGAGATTTATACTGCTACTAAGCTTAGCTATGTAGCAATAGATTAATTCATAGCTTCCTTAGTAAAATTTGCTATAGTCCTATGGATTTCTAGCTAGTTAAAATAGGTTCCTATTTTATAGTTAAATCTCTAGCTTTCCTATATATTAATAAAAACTATGCCTTGCTAATAGAGATATTATTAATAATTTAAATAAGCTTAACTTATATAAGAGCTATTAATATAATAGTTTAATTATAAAATCCTTATTAATTAAGAGGCTAAAGGATATAAGATATATAAGCTAATAGATATATAATATATATATTATTAAGAAAGTATTTATATATAAAATTAATAGTTTTATAATTGCTATAGCTATCTAAGATAAGAAGCTACTTAGTTAACTTAAATAGTCTTTATTTCTAAGTTTCTCTTTATAAAGCCCTCAATCTAATGAATGCTAAGTAGATTAATATCCCCATTAGCATTAACTGTCCATTGAGCAAACTCTTTTAACTGATTATGCAATGGGGCAAATCCTAGAGCTCTTTAAGATAATACCTAGTCTTTGAGATATTATTCTTAGACCGGCGAAATGCGTTGACGATATATATAAGCAATTTCCTTAGCTAGTATGCCGTTTAGACAGTCTCGTAGTGTTGAACATGGAACGTTCCATCTCTTAGCAGCTTGCGCCACATTTCCAGTCTACTAGGCATGCCTAAGAGCTCCAGTTAGTTGTTCTTCTGAGTATTTTGGCATCGGCGACTTCAAAAATGCAATCAGATTTCAAAATTCGTATTGCATCGTGAGAAAATGCAAAGTGTTCACTTGAGCTGGTGGCGGCGTTGACCGTAAATTGAGGTGTTTGGGGGGGGGGTTGGCGGGTGAGGGTATCTGGCGTTACTTTATATTCGCCAGATAGAACCTTCCAGCTGCTATTCTTCTCGTCATAGTAGCTAATAGCATACTTATCGAGCTCTACATAAACATCTTCGGTCGCACCGGGCTGCACTAAGCATTTTCTTAATGCCTTAAGTTCTTTCTTGGGGCGGGGAACCGGCGATGTGGGATGCTCAATATAAAACTGAAGAACAGTCTTACCCGCTTTGCTACCGGTGTTCGAGACCCTTGCGTGCACTTGAACCTTGCCATTCACACCAGTCAAGGAGCCCGAAGTATTTATACCAGCCAATGCAAAGGTCGTGTAGGACAGTCCATATCCGAAAGGGAACAAAGGTTCAACGCCATTTCGATCATAATGGTGGTAGCCAACGAAAACACCTTCTTCGTATCGAATGACGTCGTTATCGTCCGTGGGCCAGTTCCCGTGGCAGCCGTGGCCCTCAACAACTCTGGGCCAAGTCATGGGTAGCCGCCCCCAAGGATTCACCTCGCCAGTGAAGATCTTGGCGATTAAGTTTCCAGCCTCCTGGCCAGGGAACCAGCACTGAACAATGCCCGATACCTTGTCGACAAAATTCTGCATCGAAACGGGGCATCCAGAGTAGCTGGTAACAACTGTATTGGGCTGTCTGGGAGTAGCGGCATCAATGAGGTCGTACTGGTCATTAGTAAGGTCCATACGTCACGGTCGTAGCCTTCTAAGTCGATTTCGTTGGTTGTGCCGGTGAAAATGAGGGCAACCTCAGCTTCTGCCGCATAATGAGCAGCGCTTTGGATCTGGGTAGGTACATCAACGCTCTCAAAAATTCGTACACCGGAACCCTAGATCACAGCACCTCCAATAGTGCGCTCGAGAGCTTCGGGCTCCGTTGCCCAGGACTCGAGACGGAGAGTATACGTCTTCCCGGCATCCATAGAGTAGAAAAATCGTCGTTCGAACTTGGAACAGTAAAAATAGAAAGCCTCACGCTGAAGTTGCTGTTCCTGCTCACGATGGTATGCCTTTTCATCGTTGATGGATAGTGTGGCAGTCCCCGTAGTGAGAACGGACAGAAGATGGTTCCCGCTGGTCTTGGGAGTAAGTTGAATATGAATCCGGTGCAGTAATCCGCATTGAGATAAGTGGGCCATCGCCCCTTTATCATGTACTCAGTTCTGTCTACATGTTGCTGGCGGCAAAGGTTTTCGCCAATGACGGGACCATTAAGCCATTCGATGTACACGGGCTTCTCTTGTGTGGGATCGATGGGGGAGAGTGTTTCCAGCTCAGGTAGAGGAACGGCAGCAAAAACTGGCACCCCAGGCTCGTATTTGAACTCAACGCCAGCATCCTTCAACCAAGTGAAAGGAGCAAACAGACGTGCACAGTCTACCTTGGCGCTACCACCACCACCAACCGTAGGGATGGCGGCGTGCTGACCGACGACAACAATCTTGGTGCCCATTTTGAGAGGAAGAACGTTATTTTCGTTATTGAGGAGAACGGCGCCTTCAGCAGCGGATCGGGTGATGAGCTCGTCTCGCTAGGGGTCCTCGGCGTAATATTCTAGCTTATCCTCAGGCTCACTGAAGCGGCCGCTCTCGTATACTGGTTCGAGCACCCGCCTCGCATTCTTTGTGACAATTTCTTCGGTCACTAGACCGTCGTTGACAGCTTGAACCAGCTTGTCGCCGCGGAACTTAGGAGGGCCCGGTATCTCGAGGTTGAGACCAGCATTAATAGCTCGGTCTGTGGAGTAGGTGCCAACCCAGTCGGACATGACAAGGCCCTTGAAACCCCATTCCTGCCGGATGATTACTACTTGGTAAGTACTTCTAGGACGTACTAACTCGCTAATACCAATATAATTTGATAGGTTTGGACTGTTTTGAATAGTCAGTTTATTACCAAGCAATCCACTGGACTTGGCATTGCGGTCGTTCTGATGATCTTCATCTTCTATTTCCATTACGATATTGCCTTCACCCCTCTTGTCTACGCATACCCAACCGAGATCTTCCCATTTGCTCTCCGAGGCTGGGGGTTATCTATCACATGTATCTCCTCTCACTTAGCGCTTATTATTAGCCAATTTGTGAACCCAATTGCGATGAAGGCTCTATCATGGAAGTATTACATTCTATTTTGTGTTCTTAATGCTGTTCTCCTTATCCTTGTGTACTCTTTTTACCCGGAAACGAAAGGCCATAGCTTGGAGGGGATTGCTGTTGTCTTTGAAGGGCGAAATACAGTTGTAGCGGTTCCAGTGCCTGATAATAAGGCGGGTGATAGGATCGAGCTGGTTGAAATTGCTAGAAACGTTAAAATAGTCTAGAGTATTATAATAATAGAGTACACAGCTTATATAAAACCTTAGTTTCTCTTAGTTTCTCATTTATTATATTACTAGACATTTAACAAGACTGGGAGAGGTAAATGAAAAATTACACTTATAACCTTATTCTATCTAATTTAAATATTCCACTTAGCTTCCCATAAGGAGAGACACCCACCCTATATAATCCAAACCCAGGCTTAACCTAAACCCTAAAATCAGAACGCGAAAGTTACATAACTCCTAACAAAAGAACTTCTTTCTAAATGCGCATTGGTGTCTTAAGGAACTTGAATGATTTCTTCCCACCTTTGCCAGTGCGTCCGATCTAACCATAGGTCCTCACACGGACCGCTCATTTCCCTGCGTAACATTTCATTCATATCGCGGCACCTGCTGAAGATGGCCTTAACATTCCTCCTTCCAGTACGCTGACTGCAGCCCCCGTCCACTTCCTCATCCATGTACTCCACTACCCAGCAGGCATTAATTCTGCACGATTCTGCAAAGTTCCTCGGTTCAAGTGAAGTATATTCTGAATCTTTTGCAGCACTTGATAGTACCATTCGCTCTTCCATATTGACAGCAGCTAAGACCACTGCAGCCTCAATCTCGCCACACCAAGGGCCCTCTCTTCCACTTCCTTGGAGCAGGTCAATGGCCCTGCGACGCCATGTTACATGCCGGTATTTCAGGGCCGTAAAGTACAAGGGATGAATTATCCCCATTTCTGGAATGAAAGGTGGAAAGTTGTTTTCGAGATTGCTAATTGAAGCATCGTTATCAGCCGAGTATCGTGTAAGCATCCCTATCAACGCAATAATTTCTTCGAAATCCGGGCCATAGCTATCAAAAGCCGTTTCGCGGGGTTCGAGAATGTTCGCGACATAGACTAACGCGGCAAGACATTGAGCTCGGAGGACAAATAGTTGCTCATTATTAGTCACGGCCGATGGAGCTTTGTGACACGACAGCCATCCTTTCAGATTCGAAAGCTGGCGGCCTTGTTCAATGAGTAGCTCCGGTGGAACCAGCCGATGGCTGACGTATTTGTATCGGATTGCTGTCGCCGCAAAATGGTAACATGAGTGCAGGATGTTGAAAACTGCGTGATCAGGTGAATGTGATATTAAAGCGTGGGTCGTGGGACAAGGCAAAGGCGGCAAATCTGGTGCGCGTCCAACAGCATAAGTTGCTGAATGGAGATCAAGCTTTTGGAACAGTAGCAACAGTCCCTCGATATCGATAGTAGGTTTTGCATATCCACCTTCACTCGACGCCATCAGAGCAAAAGCTCCTTGTAGGTGCAAAAGACCTTTGTCGAGCCGCTGTTGCAGAACCTCAGCGCATGAGAGAAAAAGGCAAGCCACCATGCATGGAACAGTTCCATGCTGGAGAGAGGATAGATCAAGCTGGGCTAAACGTAAGGCCCGAGCATAGCACTCGACTGCTTCTGACGTGTGCGAGCTTTTACGGATATGCGCATCGTACGAAGCACCAAATGCCGCCGCTGCTGCTCGCACAGAAGGAATTGACTGAGTTAATTGGGGGACCACGTGTGACCAGAATGCTACTTCGAAATTGTTCCTGGCCCTTCTTGGCCCTTGCACTAGGACTGTGCATGTGAGGTTGACGAAGCGGTTTGACCGAGAGCATGGGTTAGGTATGAGGCAGCTTTGGGGTGATGATGAGGGAGATGTTGGCATTGGTGCTTCGAGCCCCGGCCCAGGAGGTGCTCCCCGTGGATAGCCACAGGGTCGCTTGACACCCAGGCATCGCCGACAGATCGGCTTACCTTCGTCGCATTTGATTCGGCGAGCCCTATGATGTCAGGTTGGTATGGTGACAAGTCTTGGACTGATACGATTCACATACTTGCAAGTGAAACAACCAAATTTAGATTGCTTGACATTGGTTCTGGTCCGCTTGTTTTTGGTTGCATTAACTGGGGACGGTAGCATATTGGAATAGTAATAGGCCTCAGAGTACACAGGAAGACCGAGGGACAATAACCAAGAGGCAAAGACCGAGGAAGTCAAGGTATTGTTTAAAGATGTTCCCTCACCTTAAACACACCACGCCCTTTTTTATCTCTCAAAGTGTCTTAGCACAAACTCAAAGACCGAAGAAAACAGTGGGGTCGGTTTCAGGAGAGCCAATAGATAAAAATAATATGGGAAAGACCGAGGGCGCTAACGCGATCTGTCATTGTTTCATTTGTTTGTAACAGGATTTCCACGCAAACTCTGGGCAACCCCTTCAGTCTTTTTTGATTAGGTCCCGCCCAACGTTGATGCTATATTTAGTGAAGAGTTTGAACAACGCGAAGCTAAATGATGCATTAAACAGACAGTTCCAACCACACAGCTAACTATTGTTTGTACAAGGAGTCTCCAGTCTCTACTTTTCGATCCAAATTATAAACAAGTCGGTCGTTCTTTATCTCTGGTGTATCTTTCTGTCGTCATTCTTCAGACTTATTGTTAACCTTTATCCCACACCTTACACGGAAATATCTCCATAATCAGCTTCGAAATGGCTCCAGCTCCGCTCATCTGCACTCAGATCTCCTCTGAATGTCCCATCGAATATACCGTCTACGGATATCGCCCTAATGCATTTATTAATGGCTTTTTTGCGGTCTTCTTCGCACTCTGCTGCGGCATACACATCTGGCTCGGCGTTCGTTTTCGCATCAAGGCTTACACCGTAGTCCTGACACTCGGCTGCCTAGCACAAGTCTTGGGATACTTGGGCCGCCTCGGCCTCTACTTTCAACCATTCAGTGTGATTTCGTTTCAAGTCCAGGTGTGCTGTCTTATCATCGCCCCGGCTTTCAACAGTGCGGCTATTTATCTCATGCTTAAACACATTATCCAGCTGTTTGGTCCACAGTGGGCTATACTCAAGCCAAAGCAATACACTGTGATCTTTATCACTGCAGATATAGTCTCTCTAGCCTTACAGGTAACTGGGGGAGGTCTTGCGGCAACCGCTGGACGCGATGACAAGAATCAAGTCAACCTCGGCAATAACGTTATGATGGCAGGAATTGCTTTCCAAGTAGTGAGCTTGTCCATCTTTGCTATTTTATCAGTTTTGTTCACTGTGAGACGCGCGAGGGCATGTCCTTCGAATTCCCTCTCCAGCACTGCCTTTGAGACATGGCACAGCACCACCTTTCGGTGGTTTCTGTTCGGGATCATTATTGCATTCACGGCTATCTTCATCCGTTGTGTTTATCGAATTGCGGAGATGAGAGGCGGATGGGGAAAATCGCTCATGAAGGACCAAGTTACTTTTATTATCCTAGAAGGGTGGTAAGTCTTCCTTGATCTTGAAATGTGTACTCACCCCGGCTCTTTGCTAACTCAAAGTCACATAGCATGATTCTTATCGCTACATTGGCTCAGACGATCTTTCATCCGGGTCACTTCTTTCCTATAAATGTCAATACACGGTTAAAATCGGGTACAGAACTCTACTTCACAACTGGAAAGAGATTCGGCTAATTTTGAGAGACGATTCAATAGGAACATGGGCTGAAGTTACCGAGATGCCTATTCTATCTAAGTGAGGAGTCTTTAGACGCAACTTGGGGTGGGGAATAACAGGTCCAGAGCCCTTATAATACAGCTTTATAGAAAGCAATCATCTGAACTAATTATTAATTAGTTATTATATTGGGGACAGGGACCAGCCTGCTCACACCTTTATTTAAGACCAAATTTACCTACTCAAGGAGGGGGTAATTCTCTCTGGCAGAACAATCAAGCACGCTTTATTCATTCATTTTGGCCTAAAATCAATTTTCTTTGTAGACTTAACTGCTTTTTTCTTTATAATTCTATAAACAACATTTAATTAAGTAAATTGCTCCTAGCCTATCAAGTTTAATAATTTTAAATTGATGGCTTATGCAAATAATCGACGATTGCGATGCAACTATACCGAGATCTGCTACGACTAGTATTCTTCCAGTGTTATGGTGTATTTTCCCTCCAATGAATCATCTTAAATTAACCTCCATATTTTTCCCTTAGTTACAAGTATAAGCAAATACAGGCACGCGAATCAACAATCTCGAATCAAGGTACCGTACGAAAGCCCCTCGTTATTCTGATGCGATGTTCCACCGTTTGCTTCGCAGGCTGAATCAAACTTGCCCGCATCTGCCTGTAATATGACACAGTAATTTACCGTTGTCCCGTCACGAAAGCTCTGAGGGCACAGTTTCCCCCCCACAGCATCACATGCTGCACGAGATGGGGCAGTTTCCGTTTTGCGGTCCTTCGCCCCAAACCTGCAGTCAGGGTTGTTGTATTTTACTGGATTGTTGGCCTTCTGAGAACATCCGAAATATATACTGTCGACACTGTCCACAACCAGGTGGTAGCGTCCATCACGACAGTTATTCACACATTCTTGGCTGTCGCCGCAGAGAGTGTTCTGTTCGAGAAAGTCGGCGCTGGCAAACGTGGCCAGTACTGCAATGACGGCGAGAGTAAACTTCATACTGACAAATTTAGCTTCGTTTTAGTTAGCGATGATTACAGTAGACCAAATTAGCTGAGAAGCCCACAAGTGTAAATTATGTGTATCGTGGATCAAGTCTGCAAGTCGTGGATAATTGCTCAATATAAATATCGAAGGAGTGTTGGTGACTGGTAGTACTTGGTGAAGAACCGAAATCAGCCGAGGGTGTTGGCTATTTATGGTTTCCTGAAAAGGTTGATCAAGGCTTTGCGCTACTGCGCCGCATTTAAGGCCTGACATTCCGTCAGGCGCGACAAGACTCAAAACTTGTATTGAGTAGAGATTACGGCTAATAGGGCTCTACGCTTAATAGAGTGAGAGATCAACAAGCCATATTGCTTGTGTTTACCAGACTTAGGAAGTCCTTATATTAAGCGCTATACCCTAAAGATTCTATTTCAAGGCGATCCGTACGTCTGATGACGAGAAGGTCTAGAATTTGCGTCTCGTCGCACGTAAGAGCATACTCAGACTTCATATTAAGACTGAGAAAAACCTAATTGACGAAGTGAGACAGGATGTTTGGGGTTGCAAATAGACACGTCCTATATAAGTGAGATGGGAGTACGTCTGATTTGAAACACGGCAGTAGAGGCGGGATAGACTACGACCAGGTAGTACCAGGACGAGGCTCATTGTTCCTGGCATTCGAATGAGCTAATTAACCATTTATGTGGCGGAGAGCTCGAAAACGGTAACTGGTCCTAGTTTTGGCGCGATATGAGTTGGCTCAAAACCATATACTGATATCGAAATGTTTTTCCCCTTGTTCCGTCAGTATGCTATGGAGGACGAATCCTCCCCTTCATCGGTAGTTTGAAAAGGTCTTATTGGAATGTGTCATCAGCCGGATCCCAACCTATCACCAACACATTAAATATTAGACCTACCTTCATTATAGACCGCATGCTATCAGTCTTGCTTTCCATCTGCACGGCCATAAAGTGCCGATATTATCTGCCTATACAACTAGGAATCAAACAAGCGCCGAGACTTCTTGATTTTCTTGAGTAAGTCGTGATTCTCAATTGCGCCGAGAACACTACTGTATGATGAGACATGCGCACACATAAAATTACTTTATTACAGAATCCACCAATCTTGCTTTTTTCAGTCCCAGTCGCCCAGAGATATGCAACCCTAACAATCATTAACCGGCGATTCTGCCACAACAAGTAGAGGATGGAATTGTTTAGTTCTAGGCACCATCATATCTCCACTCTTGAACCAGCTCTTCTGAAGAGGAGAAAGGTTCCTACACGGCGAATGCAATTGTAGCTGAGCATCGAGTAGCTAATTGATTGCCTAAAGTTAAAAGTAGACTGTCATGAGGCGAGTTCGCCCATATCAAATTATTAGAAATATATCAGGCTTGGAACTACGAACGACCTCACTCCGTTCATGAAAGATATTCGCCTGCAATCGTAATGGTTGATAAGCATTGTTGTGCGGGAAATGACAACGGATGTGAAGGAGGGAGAGTGCATTTACGGAAGCCGGTCGCGCTTCGTCGCTTCGGATTTTACGCCGGACTTTAGGCCGGACTTACGCTTTCGACATGCCAAGGAACCAGTCCGGGGCCAGAGCGGCTGGTTCGATTTGGAAGGCGGCGGAGAATGATTCTGTGAATGCGGCATCCTGCGGCATGTAGCTCAATCGAGAGTGCGCATTGGAGATCCTCAAACTGCCACTTTCGCTGAGTCTTAAGCTGTTGAGATATTGGTAGTGGTGCCTTCAGTTTTCTAGGAGAGCCGGAAAAGCCTCGGGTGCGACTTAGAACTGGCGCCCCCCACAGCCAACTTTCATCCCACAAGTCCCCGCCCTCGTACGAAGTAATCCATATTGAGCTTAATAATCTACGCAAGGAGCTGACAAAAAGTTGTATCCTGGGACAATAGCTTCTTGGCGCTTGCGTCACCATTCGAGTAGGTGGCTGTGTTGTTGATATTTGGGTTAAACATGAATCATGGCTCATGAAGGTTTTGACTTTCCCTTAAACATTATTATTCCTGTCCGTTACCCCTTTGGCTATCTCAAGATCCAACTCAGACTTGACCTTTCGTCGCGGACCTTGATTATTAGACGACTTGGTAGGGAGATCGCGTAGCATTCATTCGATTTTTTCCTTGACAAAATACACCCTTTCAGACTTCATCTGTGTGCAGATACACAACTCAGATATCACGCTGTTCGACTCCCTCCTTTAAAAACCCAGGTCCTTGGACATGCTGCGAATACCTTCACTGATAGCTTTGTTTGCAAGTATATCTCGTCAAACGGTTACTCGCGACGTAAACAACAATGATCTCGATCCGTTAAGGTTCAATGCAGACGGAAATTTTCAGATCTGTGTATTCTCGGATCTCCACTTCGGAGAAGGTTTGTCCTTTAGAAACTTCTTATACTAAATGTCATATCACTAAAGTAAAGCAGATGAGTCGGGCATAGGCCCTGAGAATGACCGCAAGTCTGCTCTAGTCATGGGCGACATTCTCGACTTTGACCCGCCTGACCTAGTAGTCCTTAACGGAGACCTCATTAATGGTGAATCAACATATCTCGAAAATAGCACTCATTATGTGGACCAAATTGTTGCTCCTATGGTCGATCGGAATCTGACCTGGGCATCTGTGTATGGAAATCACGATTCCTACCATAATATCAGCGGAGATGGTATCTTTGAGCGAGAACACCTATGGCCAGGTGCCAGAACTGACAGAATGGTTTCTGCAACGAATTCCGGCGTCACTAACTATTATCTCCCTATTTATCGATCAGATTGCTCTGATACTCAGGATTGCGCTCCTGAGCTCCTTTTATGGTTCTTTGATAGTCGTGGTGGCTTTCACTCGCAAGGTACTGCGCGGGAGAATTGGGTTGACTTATCTGTTGTAACCTGGTTCAACGAGACCAATGCCGCTTTGGTGGAAGCATATGGGAAGCAAATCCCGTCCCTAGCATTCGTTCACATCCCTATCCATGCATCTTATGCTATCCAGAAAGAGTTTGGCATTGACCGTCACCGCCACCCCGGTATCAACGAAGAAACTGTGGTGCAGCAGGGACAAGGATGGTGTGAGGATGGCGGACCAAATGAGGGGTGCAACTATGGAAATCAGGACTTGCCTTTCATGCGCTCCTTGATCTCCATACCAGGCGTGATCGGCCTTTATTATGGACATGATCATGCCAATTCCTGGTGCTACAAGTGGGATTCGCAGGTTCCAGGGATGCCAATCGCTGGTAACGGTATCAACTTATGCTATGGCCAGCATACGGGCTATGGTGGTTACGGCAACTGGATTCGAGGCGCACGCCAAATCATTGTCACACTGGAGGATCTCAAAGACCATACAGTCGACACACATATCCTCCTGGAGTCGGGGGAAGTTGTGGGCAGGGTATCTCTAAACTCGACATTCAATATAGACTCCTATGACCCAACTCCGAATCGAATGACATATCTCAGCGACACTAGTGGTTCTCAAGCCGCATCCTGTTATATAGTTTGGGCCCGATACTGGGCATTCTCTGCATTTATCTTATCTGTAATTACAGTAAATAGTACATAGTCAAGTGTTGCATTATTATCTGTCTAATAGATCTGAGTATCTCAATCAATACCCTTTGCTATGTTTCTGCAAGGATAGGTCTATATCGATTAAACTTTTGGCTTATAGATCAATGAATGAGCTGAGATTTTTTATTTATTTATATTGAACAATTAACGGAAATCGGGTTTCGTCATTCTTTGACCAGAGAAGCCGAACCTTCGTCTGTTTCAAGCAGGGTGTTCTTCAAGCATGGCAAGTTTGGACGATTAGCACAAACCTGCCTACCAACTTTGCAAAATTTGTAGTGCGATAGTGGCTTACCGCTCTCACCATTCTCTAATGCGTATCATGCCATGTTGCCTTTGTCATGCCTTAGGTACCAATCTAGTCATGAATGGGTATCGCTTTTGTCTAGCGTCACAAACCGCATATATGTAGTGCGGATGATTCCTATATCTGGATTGAATACATATGGAAGCCGTGATCGAGCCTGTTTTTAAATTAGATGATGAGATTATGCGTCTCTCTCATCCTTCGTCAATGGACGCTTATAGCCATTATGTCATGCGGCGCCGACGAGCCATTAGAAGTCCCTACCATGTGTTTGTCAATTGCAGGGTCTCCATTAAGTGGAACTGGCACATTAATTCTACATCATCCTCGTACGTGCCCCTATATCAGAAGGACGAAGATGGGCGCTCAGCTGCAGTGCGCTGCGCCAAACTACCAATACAGAGCATAGACGACTTCTTTTCCCCCGGAGGCTTACCATGCTGTAAGAATACGACTTGAAACTTGAAGACAGGTGCCCAGACCATGGAACTTTACTTGATTACGGCTCATCGCATAGTGCCATGAATGTATTCTCTAACCGTTGTTTATGGCCAAGGATCAGATTAATGGGCGGATCAGAACCCGTCCGCACCCGGGACCTCCGCTTCTGTACTTCATTAATGTAATGGATAATGGATTTGACAGATAGCAGGCACAACAAAAGGCACGTTAGATCGGTGGCTGGGCTATAAGTGTGACAGACCGCGACCACAGCCGGGCGGATGACGACTCAAATAATCTCCATTAGTGCTTAAAGTTAAAATTACTCTTCTTTATCCATTACAGTAGGATTAAAGATGCCACTCTTAGTCTCTGTAACTCTATTACATTGTTTATAAACCCACTTCAAACCCATAGTGCTACTTGCCATTAGGGCAGCTGAAATCATACAAAGCAGCAGTTTTTGCCAGGTGGAAAGCAGTACAAGGAGCGGATAAGGATACCTGGAAGGAGCGTTAACCTTTGAATCACTCAACATCATGTTATTAAAATGTCCCACCATCCGTTATGCGAGAAACAATACTCGACCCAACCCAGGTATAAGAACGACAACACTGAGCCAAGCGTCATCGCACCAGACGCTTTGATTGGCCAGAGAGGACTCAAGAGCATTAGGTCCAGTATCAACATGATGGCCGGCATAGCGTGGAAGCCGAAGTCTGGAATCAATGGTAGCTCGTGCCCAGGAGGGACGACAAAGCTTTTATCGACGGCGCGAAGGCTCCAGTAAAGGATGCTAACGAGAACTTCCACGGGAGTTGCGCATACTGAGAGTTTATTCTTGAAGGCGATGAGCAGTTCGCTGCGCAAGAGGTCTGAGAGAAGACCGATTCCGAATGTTATTGTGGATAACGTAAGTGCAATTATGGTTAGGAACTGGTATGAGCCGCCGAAACCATTATGCAGGGGATTCGAAATGTTAGGGAGCCATAAAAATGAAGCCGCAAAGGAGAGAAGGCCAACCATATGAATGGTAGTAGAGATACTTCTCGGTGAGGAGATAAGCCTCCGTAGACCGTAGGGTGTCATCGTCAGAAGCTAGAAGTCGATTGTGCCGCTAAATCTAGAACGAGGACTATGAAAAACTCGATGGGTCTAAGCTCAATTGACCGTATGACCGATATCTGTTGTGCTTGCTGTGTTTGTCTCTCATTACGAGCCATTTTCATTATCTTCTTTTTCTCCCCCCCCCCCCCACAAGACCGGGCCGATATTGCTCCGCCTGACCGGCATTTAATATCACGTGTCAGAGCAGAGCAAAACAACGAAACCAACTCAGCAAGTGCTAGGCTCAATACCGTCTCGCGGCATTCAGCATATTGCCGCCATTCAGGATAGGAGGCAGACGGTGGTAATGGTTGTGGATGTAAATATAACTTTGAGCATTGTGAGAGGAGGTTCTTCTGGACAAGAGGAGAGTCCTTGCCTCGATAGAATTAGAGCTTCTTGACGAGTAGGGTTGGCTATATGTATCAATTCAGTATTCGTACTCGTAGGCATAGTCCGTAAGAGAACAGCGTTTTGCCGTTTTACATACATAAACGTTCCTTTGTCGGATTCCTGAACCTGTTCTTCTTGGATATTACAGGGACTTGCGGAGTAGACATAAACATCCCCCCCCAAGGGGGTGATCGTCTGGGATATTCTATAAACGGCAATACACACTCTTAGTTCAATCTGGGGTTGGTGGAGCTAATTTGCGGAGAAAACCTCATTATGGTAGTCTATGCATCTTGCCCAGATTCGTGTGGCTCAAATGCAGTCTCCGCCGCATTCTTGTCCAGTTCCCCGCCAATCTCCTAGTTAGGGCCCGCATCTCCACATGCGATTGAATGGCCCTCCTCTAAACGTAGCCGCTGATCGAAAATGCTATAACTATTCTCACAACCAATTGGAGTATATTGTTTTACAATGACTTGTTTACTATCCGAAATCAGAAATTCATCATGGTCCTATTTGTCGCTATCAACTTGCTGCTGTGGCAGCTTACTGCTGTTCAGGCTATAGATTTATACCGCTCTTACGAGAAGCAGAACCTCTTCAAGCGCATTGACACACATTCCCACTTCGTGCCCCCTTTCTGGAGGGAGGAGTCCATCAAATATGGATACGGTAAGCCTGATGGCATGCCTGGTATTCCGGTATGTTTAACGCATCATATTCTGGTTTGATCACTCACTAACGGATCCAAAGGCATGGACGGAGGAGACACACTTGGAGATGATGCGCAAGGCAAATATCACCAAGTCAATTCTTAGTATTACCTCTCCGGGCACGCATCTTGTCGCTGGAGATGATGCCCTAGCACGCAATATTGCAAGGCGGTGCAACGAATTCGCGGCTGATCTCAAGCGTCGACACCCAGACAAGTTCGGTTTCTGGGCGGCATTGCCTCTTCCTGATGTTCATGGCAGTCTCATTGAGATTGACTACGCGCTCGACACGCTCAATGCAGACGGCGTGGGCGTCATGACCAACGCGCATGGAGTGTACCTTGGCGATGCCATCCTCGACCCAATCTTCGAAAAACTAAATAAGAGGAATGTTACCATCTTCATCCATCCTACCAGCCCTTGTTTAAGACATGACGATGCGCCACAGGCGGTAGCTCCGTTGGCGGCTCAATACCCAAATCCTATGTTCGAGTTCTTCTTCGACACTGCCAGAGCTATCATAAACTTGTTCGTCTCCGGAACTATCAACAAATCGCCAAACGTCACCTTCATTATATCCCATGCTGGTGGTGCCATTCCTCCACTAGTGGCCCGCTTTACTTCATTCGCGACTTCTATTCTCGGCCTTCCTGTCCAGATAGACACTGCCTCTGTCAAAAAGGCGTTTCAAGGGCAGTTTTATTTTGACCTCGCGGGCTTTGTATTTCCGGATCAGATCCACGGTCTTTTGCCTTATGTCGGTGCCAGCCGTATTGTGTACGGCAGCGATTATCCGTATACACCTGAAGCAGGGGCTCTCGGAATAGCCGAGGCAATGAGCAAAGAACTTCCTCGCGTTTTCAAGCGCCGATCCGAACAGAAGGCAATCTATACGGGAAATGCTGAGCGAATACTAAAGGTGTAGTAGATGATTTGTCGTATGGACATTAAGCACCTGGAGGTTGCTAAGTGAGATCCGGTAGTTCATGCTAATTGGTGATAAATTCATCATTGGTTATACCAAGACTATCGATATTATATAAGTAAAGAGGCGACGCGTTACTTTGAGTCGCTAGCTTTGTATACTTTCAGATTTGCCACCCCGCGCGTTAGCACCATCGACTATAACAAGATTTCACAAATGAGAACACCATCATTACCGATCTGATGTGTAATTTATCCCCCTCTATTACGTCGTGAAATAGCTGTACTCCTCGTAAGTTTAATTATGTGCTTCTATACTTGCTCATTCGCTTAATTGTCAGTGATGATCAGCGTTGTTACTAATCAGCTCGACAACATGCAAGTGAAATTTTTAGCTTTAAGATCAAGCGTGACTAGGGGGCAGGCCGTTTTCGAACTGTTTCTGTTTCTCAACCAAGTTCACGTTGGCGTTTTCTGCGATTAAGTTAGTACAGCGTCTCAGAGAAGGTCGAAACGCGAAGTTGGTAGATCAATTGATGCCCCGAGTAAGAATCGATTCCAGGGCTACCTTCCTTAGTGCGATATACACAATAACGCTAGGAAAGCCTGCTATTTCATACTCTTAAGCCTCTCCTTGTTCAACATCCCCAAGAAGTACAAGAGTCCAGCAACGTTCTAACATGATCAGGAGAAACTTCGCGATTGGACATCTTGCATTGGATTAGTTTAGTCTGCGGCCCTCTTGGACTTGTACCCGTACTAGGTAACTAAGCCTACAAAGATATCGGAGGCACGTAGTACGAAGTTGAAGTGTTGTCTGGCGAGAGTTTATGTGTTAAGATAGAGTTGTTAATCAGTTCTACAATCTTACGTGCAAGGGCACGAGAAAGCTATAGCGTTATCCTTGATTCCTCGAATCATGCAGAGCGGAAACACAGCCGGACGAGTGCGGGTTGCTGAGCTGTACCATTCCGCCGCCGCCGTCGAGCCCCTCCCTTCCCCGCCGCCGACTTTCACCCCCCGCAATTATTCCCCGCCAGCCTAGGCCACAAACAAGAGCGAAGCCGATTTTGGATTTGCGCGCAGCTAATTATTTTTAGGTGTGACATTGTCTTTATCCATATTTCAATTTCGCTCAGGCCTCAAGGCGGGTTCTAGACTCTTCAAAGTTTGAATGAATTTGAGCTACTAACAGGAAACCCAACAGAAAGAAACAGAAAGTCATCGCACCTGACGAGGTCCTTGAGGTATCCGCTATCTATTTGTGCAAGCTAATCTAAAGGGTTGCTTGATAACACCTGGGTGGCTCCCGGAGCATTAAATGGCATGTTGAGCCTTGCTAGACTGTATCGTGGCCGTAAAAATACAGAGTGTCTTTTGTGGTTTGAATGCAACTGTGCACCTAGGACGCTAATCAGGTGGGTACCTGGAGGGAGAAGTTATTACCTACCTCATTTGGATGGCTAAATTGCTTACTGAATTGCGGCTATTCCTATAATTTCGCTCTGCTTCCGCTCTCTTCCCCGTTCAACAAGCTAGCTAGATTTCGTAATCCCTGGCCATTCCTTGCTTCGTCGTCTGTAACCTGGCCTATAAGGGAATGACGAAATGTTTCCTAAGATGGTTACGATGAATCAAATTCTAAAAACATAATTCTACTATTCTGGTACGTCACTTACCACAAGGCCAGACGAGTTTCGACGCTCATGAAGTCTATGTTGCAGAAATACAACCACCATACCTCCAGTAGCACAATACAGCGTCTACTTCTTACGCTAAGCTAAAAGCAGAAAGGCCATTTCTCGCAACTCCGCCTTCCATTTTGCGGAGTGTGGGGATCCAAGTCACGAAAGCGCCCCCTCAAGCATCTCTTTGTGGAGTGTGGGGATCCTTGCGGCAGCCTTTGCGGGAATCTTGCATCACATGGGATACTATGTAGGGCGATAACCATATTATACGACTGGCCAGCCCTTACTCCCTTGACCCCAAGCTTCTATCCATCCCCAAACATGGCATTGTCATCACTGAAAATGGAGCAAGACCAGCATGATCACCAACTTATATCTGTGGCCTCACGCATTGCGAGGGAGGCTGAGGTTGACCTTGTTCCAGGCACCGAAGTCATGGCTGATATCGGAGGAGCTCATTTCCAACATGCAGCAGACAGTCCAGATGCAGTTGTCCTGATTCCGCAGCCATCGGACGACCCACATGATCCACTTGTGAGCATACCACCCCTTGCGTCAAGTTTCTAATGGAGGTCTTTCAATACTCTCCAGTGGCCACGGAATAGAAAAAAGATATTCACGTCAATCTTTCAATATGAGCTAACTTTGATTTCTTAGAACTGGAGCTCGTATTGGAAGACCCTGGTTATCGTTAACCAAGGCATCTTCGTCATTGCCAGTATCATCCCAGCTCTGTCAATCGCACCCTTGACACCCATCTTTATGGCTGAATGGCAATCTTCATTAACTGACGTTGCTTTGTTGGTAAGCTGATGATGTTTCCTTGATTCTATCGTCTTGCTATCACACGCTTGCATCCTTATTTCGATTTGCACGGCTGCGTCTCGGCCAGTTGATGACTTAAACCCTTTTCCACGGCAATATTGCTGGGTTCGTAATACTGACTCTTCCAGACCGGCGTCACTGTGATGCTTCTGGGGTACTGCAATTTTTTCATTATCCCCAGCTGCGAGATTTTTGGACGACGCATCACCCTCCTCGCCTGCGCGTTATTGAACCTAGGTGCTTGCATTTGGCAAGCTACGGCAACATCATATGGCTCGTTCTTGGCAGCTCGCATCCTCGCAGGAACTGGCGCTTCCGCGAACGAAAGTGTCATGAATGTCGTGGTGACTGACATATTCTTCCTTCACGAACGCGGTAAATATGTTGGAGCGTACTTGTAAGTTATCGCGTCTGAACTTCAACCGCCCAACTAATATATGACCCAAGTTGGTGTTACTTTGTGGGTCTCTTCCTTGGCCCCATTATATCAGGAGCTGTTCAGACGAACGCCTCATGGCGGATCTTCTTCTGGGCCTGTACCGGAGCTCAGGGGCTTAACATCATTGGACTCCTGTTTTTCTTCCCCGAAACCCGTTGGATACGAAAACAAGATCCTCTCCCAGCTGCAGAGCTAGCGGAGCAAACCAGTGACGACCTCAGTAAGTTAGAAGCGAGCTCTGGGCATGCTGAGTTCAAGCCCCCGACACAGTCACGAGCCGCCCAAGCCGAGATTCTAGGAACCGGAAAGCCCAGCCGGGCCCAGTTTAGTCTCTTTCAAGAAATCGACCGCACTGCCTGGCGAATGATTGTTCGTCACTTCTTCACACCGGTATATATATTCTTCTTTCCCATCATCTTCTGGGCATCAATGTCGATGGGATCGGCTGCAAATGCCTTACTGGCAGTCAATCTTCTGCAGTCTCCAGGCCTCGCTGCGCCACCTTACAACTTCACACCCTCGCAAGTTGGATATGCCAACTTCGCGCTTGTCGTTGGTGGCCTTCTAGGGCTCGCAGTATCTGGACCATGGTCGGATTATGTATCTCAGAAAGCAACTGAGAAGAATAGGGGAATCCGAGAACCGGAGATGCGGCTCTGGTCTTTAACCCCATTCATTGCTGCGGCTATTATTGGGCTAGTGGTAAGGACATCAGCGATATCACCTCTCACTTGAGCTTGAGTTACTTGACTAATCAAAATGCGGGCAAAGGCTTTTGGTGTTGGCTTGCAAAACAAATGGCCTTGGCCTGCCGTTATCATCATTGGTTTCGGCTTCGTGGGCGTCCAGGTCGTCGCCATTCCTACAATTACCATCACTTATGCTATCGATTGCTACAAGCCGATTTCGGGAGAAATCATGGCCATCGCCACAGTCTGTAAGAATACTTTTGGGGTAAGTCTTCGCCCTGACCCCTTGTTCATCCTGTGTGGCAACTTACAAAACATTACATTTCACAGTTTGGCATGACATACTTTATTAATGACTGGGCCACCAAAGATGGTTTTGTACCGCCTGTCATGCTTCTGATGGCAATGACGGCCGGCATCACATTGGTGGGAATGGTCGGGTTGGTTTACTTTGGGAAAAGCGCCAGGCGCTTGACACGTAATTCGAAGGTGCACTTATTTTAAGGTATTTAGTCTTATGTAGTTTGAGTACTGATGGGGTACATCTTGAGGTTGAACACAAATTTTGCGCTGAACTATTCTATTTAAGCCTGCATCTCGAGAGCATTATATTTCAGAAGCTGCTGGAACTATCGCCAATTTGGAAAGCCATAAACAGGCTCGATCCTGAACATGATTTAATGTGAGCCAGTATAAAGGCATCAGCACACATAGTGGGGCGGTGGAGTAGCAATAGGTATTGTCCCTGAGAGAATCTTTTTACTATACTGAATAGAGAAGCATGACGACCACTGACTTAGGCCATAGGACTATTGTTCAGCCTCACCACAGCTTCCAAAGTAGGTTGAGGTCGTTAGGCTCAACCCTACCACAGTTTGAAACCACCTGGTACATTCTCTTGAAACACTTTGTCTGGATCGTATTCCCTGCTAACCTTCCTCAAAAAGACCAGATTCTCTTTACCATATGACGTGATTGGATCCTGGTAAGGAGCTGCGTAGTTCAAATACTGAAACCTCCTTAGTAGTCCGTTTCTTTTCGTCTGGGATTCTAAGCGTGTCATGATGTGCCGGGCAGTGCGCCGCACTTCGTCGGTTAGAGTAGCGTTAGACCAACTAGGCGCCAAAAGCATAACTATTGGAGCAAAAAAATGTTAGTGGTCGTGAAGACAAAGTTTGACAAAACGAGAAAATCAAGCCTACTAAATCCATTTCCCTCAGGGCCTACACCGAGGACATTCCTATGCTTATTTCTGGAACTCGAGAGCAAGGCGGCTGCAAGGGGTTCGAATGCGACCACCCAGGAAACACCACCATCTGGGCTGAAAGAATTGAGTGCTGTATTTAGTGTATCAAATATGTCTTGCATTAGCTGTGCAGATGGATTAAATGTTGCAGTGGCAAACATCTGGTACCTATTATCTATTAGCTTTACAGAAGTCGTAGTAAGCATAAATCGTAGGGCAAGATCTCACGCAGGAGGGGTCTCAGGTTCGTCAGCAAGTATCGACACTGATGTCAGCGAAGTACTATCACTAAGGTTTGGAACAGCAGAGAGTTCCGCAAAAACAGCCGGGTGGAGAACTGGCTTCGTATACACCGCCCCGTTGGTGAGCTTCCACGTGCTTGAAATTGAGTCGAAGATAAGACCAGTCACAAGAGAAGTATAGGGGTCGAAATTAGGGGCAGCTGCAATGTTTGTAAATGCCTTGAAGATAGCGGCTCGCTGCGAGATGTCGTTTACAATCTTGGTGGATGTAATGTTGCCCTGGGTGAATGTGGCGAGATCGAAACGGGTGATAATGCCAAAGTTATTGGAACCACCTTTAAGGGCTGTAAACAAGTCTGGGTGAGTATCCTTATTAGCGTTGATAAGAGACCCGTTTCCAAGGACGATCTAGTCAAGACTCAACATCAACTAATTCTAAATCCAGAAAGTGCAGCAAGTAGGTACTAACCTCAAAATTGACAACTCCATCACAAGCCCATCCCACTCGTGGAGAGAAGTGCGAGATGCCTCCACCCAGAAGTAAGCCACCGACACCAACATTTCCATTGCGACCCCCCGCGACTGCCAAACCAAATGAATCCAAATATCTGTATACATCAAGCCAAGACGCCCCAGCACCCACATGTGCAACGGAATGCTCAGCGTTAAGGTGTATTGATGTCACATGCGTCATGTCGATTGTGACACCACCTACGATATTGGCGAATCCAGCAGCAGGGCTATGGCCACCACCCTTAATGGCAAATCGGCACGTCTTGGCCGAAGAGATGGCGGCTACCGTCTCGGCAACATCTTGTGCTGTGGACGGTTGAATGATGCACACGGGTTCGAGCTCGGTCTCTTGTAGAGACCAGTAGGAATTCTTAGTAGTATTATAAACTGCTTCGCCCGGGTATGTAACTCTAGCGCCAAGTGTTTTTCGCAGGCGGTCACACTGCGACAAAGAAAATGCCATTAACAGAAGAATCTTTATTTCAGAGCTTAATAGTGACTTACACAGTTTTTTGCTGCTACGGGGAAAGCTCCAAACTTGACCACCAATAGGATTGACACTGCCTTCATGGTGCAGGCTCATCGGCAAGAGGTTGAGAGCTATGTTAGTTCGAGCTCAAAACAGTCCTATCATACCGTTTTCAGTAAGATATGGCACTACTTATACCTTTTGTTTCTTGAAAGGCCCGACTATGGAGGGAAGTCCATCCCGCACTGAAGCGGTGAGCAGCAGCTGCGCTCCCCGGGTAAGTGTGCCGTACATCGGGCCGGCTGATGCAGCCCTTGCACGGCGCCGTACTAGATCGACATGACGTCGTAAGCACGATGTGACGTTCAGAACTCTATATCAAGCAGTTGGAAAATGGTCGAAATTAAAGCGATGTTTGGGAAATTAAGTTCCTAGAGTGTGCTAACATCGCCACCTTTGACTTCAATTGTTTAGCTATTGTTTACGACCTAACCCCCAGAAATAACACAGAGCGACATAGAGGGGGCTTATCTTGAGGCTTAGTATAATACAAGTTTTTCATCTTCCTTTCTGCGGAAGGGAAGCCCTTCAACAGGTTAAACAGGTCAGCCCTTCAGATATGCTTACACCATCCTCATAGGTCTCAGCAGAGAATGATTTCGGCAAGTATAGAGTTATTATGCTAAGTAAAGCCGTCGCTATGGCTTATTTCAACTGGTGGGACGCAGCGTTCGATTTATAAAGTTATATTAGCGATTATCTTGATATAAGAGGTATAAAGCTTATATAAGAACTTCAACTTAGTTTTATAGTTACAGCCATTTAAGTTTTTTTGGGATTATATTATTCAAGTTTAAGACTTAGATATGGCTATTAATAACTTAAATTAACTTTCTTATATGCTAGAATCTACTGCTAAGTACTAGGATAGATGGCCCAATGCATAGACGTTTAAAACTAAATGAAAATAACAAAAAACTTTTAATCCTGAACTATCACGCTATTTATCCTGTTAAGGTTTCATTAAAGAATTTCTAACTGCGCAGGACTGGACTAGGTAGTTGCATAGTCTTGGGCGATGATAGCTAAGGTTGCCATAAACGAAAGTAACACTTTCATTTAAGCGACAACTAGTTGTTCACAAGGTACATAGGCATCTAGACAATACCTCCTCATAAGAACTAAGCAAAATATGTAAAGGTGCATATGATTACTACATAACATGGTGACAATGGTATGAAAAAAGAGAAAGGTCTGAATAGTTCGATAAAGTGACGTGGGGTTTTGCTACTCCCAAAGTACCATTTCATTCCACCCAACGAAAAAAGAGAAGATGAGGATACATGGGAACTCGGCATAAAAACTGAAACTTCAAGGGGACGACGACCACCGTACTCGGGCGCCCCGCTGGCTTCGCAGAACTCATCCCATATGAGCCCATCTAACGAATGCTATATAATATTACCTTAGAGGAGAACATTTCAGGAACGCCACAGTTCCTCCTCGAATGTCAGAAAAGCCTCAAAAGCAAAAATACATGTAACCTCATTACTCGAAACTGTCTTGAAATATCCTACTACTGCAAGCTTCTATGGATGGGATCATTGTGTGATGGAATCCGGGGGCAAGCTTGTGAGGACCATCGAGAACTCAGTGTGATAATCTATGGGTGGGTGCTATACCTCTATTGTTCATGGGCTGCAATGAAAAGAGCTAGGGTAAGAAAACCTAGAAGGGTATCCAACGTTATCAGTTGTCATATCTCTTCAACGTCGAGAGCGACTAATATTACGTCCCTTATTAGTGGTTAAGATTAATGTTTGAGGCTAAGAAATGCAGGGTAGCGACTTAATTTGAATTACATAACGCCGATAAGAATGGGACTAATTTCACTTACTATGAGCAGATAGAGATATAACCAGGATCTAGGGTAGCCAGTTATTCTGAAAGTGTGCTCTCGTTTTATCAAGCATAAATTTATTCACCATGCAATCAACAGTCTGTGTTATAATCTATAATCATTACTTCCGCCCATTTCCTGAAGTACTTTCCATCATAGTTATTAGTCTAGACAGGTCAATATTAAGCACTTGTTTTACATTTGGTTGTTGACAAGAGCAAGAGTGAGGCCTGTTACGCGAGTTAAAACAGCCAGGATGTCATTGTTGCCCCCTTATTCGTGATCAAGAGACATTTTCCCTCCTCCCGTGCTGCGTTCTCAGGTGTATTTCGATCTCAGTCTTAGATAAAAATGTCAACTCGTAATTTTGTCGTTGATAGCTGGTTCAGCTTAAAAAGCTGCCGCTGTTGTGGTCTTAGTCGTGATGACCCCAATATCATTCATCTCATCCAATCTTGCTTTCGTTTAAAATCAGCGTGTTGTGAGTGCAAGCTTCGTCGCTCTGACGGCATTGATATGGGTGGCTAGGTCCGCTACTTTGCCTTCCTGATGAAATCATAAGCTTTCTCTCCCGTTAGTGATGCGGTGGTAATCTTGCACGATATGATTCTAATTTCCTGCGTCGCCGAATGCGGTGTTCATTTGTGCCAATACACTGTCGACAAGGACATTCGTCTGAGATCTCGTCTGACGGGACGAAATTGTCTATTTTCTGATGGCACCACTGTATGCTGGCCAAGAAGTGCACGAATAGAAGGAAATACAGTGTATGACTAGAATGTGGGAAGGACATCGTATAGTAAGGCTTTTCATTTGACTTTGTGAAGAAACGTTTAGGTGCTTTATTAACGGTCGTTGCCAGACTCCATTCCCGTTAGTGTATTTTTTTCTTTCCCTTCTTTTCTTTTAGTACCTCCCTCTCGGATCACTCGGGCATGATGGATTCGTTCATTTCTTTCTATTAGATATCCTTGCAACCGAGTCAAGCTATTCCACTAGCCCCGTCAAGACCCACCGGCTTGAGCGACTTCTTTGCATCCTCATTTACCGTCATCGAAAATCAATGATGACGTCTGAACCTGTTGTAAACGTCCTTGCCCTACCTCATTTGTCGCTGAATGAGGGAGCAAAGCCGACTATTCTTATTATCCATGGCGCCTTCAGCTCCGCTGAATCTTGGGAGCATTTGCGTCAATACCTCCCGACCTACCACCTATTGATACCAAACCTCCCTCGGCACGGACAAAGTGCGGATATTGGCCCTCTCTCATTTGAAAACACCTCAAAACTGCTTGCCTATCTCGTTAAGGCCAAAGCACATGATAAACAAGTCCATGCCGTCGGTCATTCACTCGGGGCAAGTTTAACGTTGCATTTCGCATGCCATTATCCCGATCTTGTTAAGTCCGTCTTTGTATCGGGAGTGGGCTGCCTGCCTAAGTCCGGACTTCTTCCACATGCATTTCTCCTAGAGGGAGCTATTACCTTTCTGCTACCCCGACAACTGGTTGAATACCTGATCGATATACAGAAAGATATGAGAGGAAAGGAAAAGTTTGGGGGATGGCGGTCGATGAGGACAGCCCAGGAAATCAGCAACATCTTAAGCACTCCTTTAAAGGATGTCATTACTTCATCCGGCCGGGAGGGTTTAAGCGCAAGGAGCGTTAAAGTTCTTATCGTGGCCGCAACGAAGCGGGGAGTGCTACCAACCAACGATAGTGAGTCTATAGCTCAGTTAGCGGCAGGGCTAGTGGGCGGTGCTGTATTGGTCGTGCCATCGATGCGACATGCTTGGAACTTACAAGATCCCAAATTGCTAGCAAATGGGATACAGGCTTGGATTGAGCAGACAGCTTTGCCAGAAGAGTTTATACGTATAACTACATGAAGCTCTTTAATCACATCGTTTGGCGACACAGTGTCCTCACTACCTTTGGCTAAGACAGCATCTATGTCGCATTTTCTTTAACTTACCTCGCTGGGAATGAAACAAACTACAGCCTCAAAACAATAGATTCAATGTTAATGGGAGAAATAGACCTCAATTTGCTTACCCTGCAGGCTATTGTTTTGATGTGTACGAAA
Source organism: Nectriaceae sp. PG4201 (assembly GCA_023628695.1). NCBI lineage: Eukaryota > Fungi > Ascomycota > Sordariomycetes > Hypocreales > Nectriaceae > Nectriaceae sp. PG4201. Next base: position 45,440 of record JAMAKE010000098.1, on the reverse strand, counting down.
AGATACATGAAAAGCTTATGACTAAAGTATTTTAATTAAATCTAAGGAGAAGGTAAATATAAAGGCAGGAACAAATCTTTTATGGACTCTAATAAATGAATAAAGTTAAGCTATAATGAACGCGCTCAGCATACTTGATTCTTGATACTATCAAGATAAAATCCTTGCCTCTGAATAAGTCACTAGACTTAGTGTTCATGACTTTTTAACAGGCTTGATCATTGTCCCCAACATAATACTGAGACGCATCAGATGATCATCGCCAAGATTGTCTATAGGACCTTTTGCTCTCCCCTATAGACTATTCTTCTTCTAGACATATGGTTATGCCCTTCCTCTTGGAAAAGCTTCCATTTGGCGCCTGCTAAGATGTTCTCTAATCTAATCTCTGGGGTATGAAAAGGCCTCCCCTATCGTCCGACTCATTAAAAGCTCAACGCGAACGCAACTTCGCAAAGATGAGACTTTCCGCAATCTGTTTCCATCGCAGGTGTTGCTGGAGTGCGGAGAGCTAGCTGGTTGAGTACTAGAAACGTGCTCTAATGTACCACCTACAAGTCGACCGGGTCACCAGTTTCCCATAGCTCATGGAATCTCAGAATTGTTCTTTCCAGAGGGTTGTTTCGATCAGGAGCTGTCTCTCCCCGTTATTGAAGTACCTACTCCCTACTTTCAGTGTTGGCTGCCGACGACCGACAACGGATATCTCAAGGCTTTGACGAATGACAATGTACGAGTTATCACCGATCCGATTACCAAAATTGCCCCCCGAGGGAATCAAACTTCAACTGGAGAAACCATTAATGTCCATATGTTCATTTGCGCTACTAGATTCGATGTATCGTTCTATCCTAGGTATCCAGTCATTGGCCGAAACGGCATCCAACTTAATGAGCAGTGGAAGGATAAGCCCGGAGCATATTTTTCCTTGGCTGTCCCGAATTTTCCGCACCACTTTAGTGAGTCCTATAAGTTTTGCACTTAATTGTCAGGAGAGTGAAATCAGCTGACGTGCAAACATTGTTTCTCGGGCCAAATGCTCCTATCGGCCACGGATCAGAATCACCTATTCTTGAGCACGCCGCCAAGTGTATTATCCAGATACTTTACAAATGCCAGGTGGAAGGCATCAAAGCAGTTACGGCTAAGGAGGAAGCCGTTGAAGACTTCAGTCAGCACATCAATGTTTTCAGGAAACGGACGGCTTGGACCACACATTGCCGATCTTGGTTCGAAAACGGGAAAATCGACGGACCAGTAATGGCCTTGCATCCGGGAAGCAGGGTACATTGGTTCCATATGCTGGATAGGCCTCGATTTGAGGATTACGACTGGTTCAATCAGAATCGGTTGGGTAATGGTTTTCCCACAAGGGAAAATATGGAACGAGATTCACCTTATTCCTTTGATAAACCTTTTGAGGGACTAGAAGTCATTAAATACTAATAAGAAGAAATTGCTAAGAGGCCAGACTTGAGTCTACGTCTTTCAAGATCCATGCACTTGCACCAAACCTAAAAGCGCGCATTTTCAGCTCCACTTAATTGCGATATCGCGGCGACAAATTCGTATTTTATCCATGTTACTTTTACCTGAGTCTTTAATCCGCTCTGACAGTTTAAATTCTAGCCTAATACCTTAGCCATGGCCACTAACAAACGTCCGAACTTTCTCCTCATCGTCGCTGATGACCTTGGCTTCTCTGATGTCGGCGCATTTGGCGGCGAGATACAGACTCCTAATCTCGACTCTCTGGCTCACTCACCCGCTGGCGTCCGCATGACTAACTTCCATACTGCATCCATGTGCTCACCCACACGCTCTATACTCCATTCTGGCACCGATAACCACATCGCCGGCCTGGGTCAGATGGAATTCTAGGGTCGTGGCCGTAACCCCCCTGTACCCTGGTCCAACCGACCGGGCTACGAAGGCTACCTGAACTTTCGGGTTGCGGGGCTGCCCGAGGTCCTCCAGGATGCCGGATACTTCACGTGTATGAGTGGAAAGTGGCACCTGGGCTTGACACCAGAACGCACTCCACATGCGAGAGGCTTTGATCGATCATTCGCGTTGCTCCCGGGCGGTTCGAGCCACTATTCGTATGAACCAAGGCACCCCGATGGCACGCCTGTGTTTGCGCACTGGGCAAGCTTGTACTACGAGGATGATAAACGAGTCAATGCTGCAGACTTCCCCCAAAACTTTTATTCATCTGACTACTTCACTACGAGGCTCATTGACTTCCTTGGGGAGAGGGAGTCGAGCACTGAGCTGAAACAGAAGCCGTTCTTTGCTTTTCTTCCCTTCACTGCACCACACTGGCCCTTACAAGCTCCAGAAGCAAATGTTGGCAAGTATAAAGGGATATATAGCGATGGGCCGGAAGCCCTTCGTCAGAGCAGGCTGAAGCGACAAATAGAGCTGGGTCTTTTACTAAATGAAGTCGAGCCTCACCCGGTTGTTGCCGACACTAAAGAGTGGGATACTATATTGCTAGAGGAAAAGGCGTGGTCAGCCAAAACAATGGAGATGTTTGCAGGCATAGTAGATCGTATGGATGAGAATATTGGTAGAGTATTTGAAAAAATCAAAGAGGCTGATGAGTGGGATAATACTTTTGTTATATTTATGTCGGATAATGGCGCTGAGGGAGCTGTCATTGAGGCGATCCCGGTGACTGGGGACGTGATTAAGAAATCCATCAACAAGCACTACAATGATGAATTCGATAATCTAGGCAAGCAGGACTCATTCATCTGGTATGGACCTAACTGGGCGCAGGCATCAACAGCGCCGAGCAGGATGCACGAGGGCTACGTTACCGAAGGAGGTATTCGGTGCCCATCCATCGTTCATTATCCACCATTTGCAGCGCAGGATAACAAAAGCAGAATTACTAGTACCTTTACCACAGTCATGGATATCCTTTCTACGATTTGTGACCTGGCAAGTATTCCGCTACCGGACGGCAAGTTCAGGGGGCGAGATATTGTGCCAGTCAAGGGTAAATCCTGGATACCGCACTTGGCAAGAGAGAAGCCTCGCGTCCATGCGGAAGACCACGTCACTGGCTGGGAGCTGTTCTTCCATCAAGCCATTCGCAGGGGTAAATGGAAGGCTGTATTTGTCCCGAAGCCGAAGGGGCCCGAAAGTTGGCAGCTGTACGACATGGATAGTGACATGGGCGAGGTCCATGATTTAGCTGAGCAAGAACCGGAAATCTTAAACGAGCTAGTCAAGCACTGGCTTGGCTATGTTGCTGAGTTTGGAGTGTTCTTGTGAGTTGGCATGCTATCCCGCCCTGATACCTCTTACTGATTGAATTCTGCAGGAGAGAGGAGCTGGAGGAGGGCTATGTGCTTCCGAAGGCATAGGGAGCGGCAGTAGAAGAATATATGGCACGCATTGACACAGGCTTATAGTGGTTCATGGAGGCACAGAAGACCTGCTTCTGATTCCTTAGCCAGTTAGTAGGTCGATTGCCCGCAAATATTGAATGTCTAATCTGATTTTGTTGAGTCTTATGCGTCTAGATAGTACATTCGTAAGTAGCGCTTCCCTCAGCAGGTTTAAAAGGGACATGCTTGAACAACAATCTCTCGCATTTGGTTACTTTAGAACGACCGAAGTCAAAGACAAAAATCTTCCCTTGCCTCGAAGCATCTCATTTTACCTAATATTTTGTGGTATACCGCAAGAGACAGCTTGGGCGGGTAACGATTATGTATTTCAATATTTCCATGATCCAGCATACTAGAACTTGGTACACACGGCACAAGAACCCTGGTTCGAATTTGTCAACGGTATATTCAGTGTATATCGATGCTCCCTGCGGCGGCGGGCTCTGTCGGACCGCACGTCATTAAAGCTGGGTTATGGCGTATTGCTATGGAAATATGTGGCTTCCATACCGGGCCAACTCAACTGCTTGAGGTTAAGAAATTTCAAACTCTTCACATACGATCTCTCAAGGATCAATGATCATCGAACCTCAATCAGCCGAGGAGCCATGCTCGCAACTGATGAGAGTGGCAACGCTACGGCAAGCCATGCCAGAGACATGTTAAACGATCAAGTGGGTTGCACTAGTAGGGTAAAGCGGAAGCTCGGGAGTACGGCTCGTCGCAGGAATGAAGCTTAAAGCGGCGAGCTCAAACATTACATGGCCTCTCGGGACGATGTTGGCTAACTACCGGGGTGATAGAGCGAGAATAGATTGAATAAAGAGACCAACGAAGGGCTGATGTTATGACTGAATGATGTATTGAAACCAGTTCCCTATATCTATGTCTAATATTGCTGGGGAACCGGGGGTGTTTTTTTATTTTGGGCCGCATATAGTGATGTTAACTGAATGGCTGATGGGAATTTATATGCTCGAACATCTCGCCAATAACTAGCAACTTTAAACCACCTGCTACATATAGCTCATGCTAGTCCTAAGACAAGAAGACGATTTTGATGCAGTTTGTATCATCGTGAAGACCTGTATTCGTAGGAGTGATTGTTATTAAGTAAGATCTATGGGTTTGGACAACAACCAGCGCTATGGATTATGCAAAATGTGCCGAGGGTTTTTGCAAATCCGGAAGTCCTTTTTAGACTAGCGTTCCGATATCGGGTCCTAGAAGTTCAATGTGAAAAGGGCGGTTATCTACTCTGGTCCACAATAGATCAAGCAAGTTGGGATGAGCAGAGTACAAGAATGTTTGTTTGAAAAGTATGGCATCGAGATGGCTGTAGTATATCTTGATATCTGTGGAAATGGACACGATAGTAGAGAAACATGTTTAACACGATGCTTCGTGCGTCACATGAATCTGACTTGCTAGTAGACTCTACCCTAAGGCTAAATCGGAGGATTCAATGCCAATCCAGATTCTCAAAAATAAACACTTACTTAACATAGCAATTGTAACCTGCCTTTTAATCAAATTCTCAATGGAGAAATGCCGCCACGAGGCCAAAAGGGTAACGGGAAAGCCAACAAACATGGCTTTATCGCTCCATTGATCTGTTCTAAGAACGACTTCATGGTTGCTGTTGTGGCATATAAAATTGAGCGCGAGGTTTATGTACCTTCTTGCCCGTTATTCAATAGAAATGGGAAATAAATAGTTCACAACAGCGGCAAGACCTTTGAATGGCTTTACCATACTATTCAAGTCGCCCAAGCTTGATTGCTGGACTCTCAAGTTAAGTACTAAGTTTCCGAACCCTGATAAGCCCAAGAGCTCGACATTAGTCATGAGCTACCACAGCCTCGCACTGAACAAGCTAACTCTACGGTATAATATGGAAAACTTGAACAATACCTCTGGCATCGGGTCGGATAGGTGTTAATTTATCTGGGAATCAAACTCCACTATGAGCAGAGCCATACTTTCTTAGACCTATCCTCAAGACCCATTCTCAAGATTGGGATATCATTAACTATGAGAATTCAGCTTCTGCTGGCAATTATCACGGAGTCCTAGGAAGAATCTCACCGCCCAGGTAGCTATGGGGGCCAACCATATTGCTTGATTGCCCCAATGAAGCTTATTTCACTATCGGAAGCATTTTTTCCCCAGTTTGATTAGATACCTAGTAGAATATGATCAAGAGACATCGGCTCGATGAAAAGGATATTAGTGGTGGAAAATATCAAGCTTCATCGGGTCGTCGGCACACAATGATCCTCTCCCGGGTGTCGTTATTACATGGGCTAATGAGCAAATGGTGAATGATTGGTAGTAACCCACAAGCATATAGCCTTCTTTCAGACTTCTACCTCCGCATCGGCAGCAAACCGTTCAGTGGCAAGCATTTCCACGGCTTCGTTATCCGAGCCAACGGGTCGGATCTCTGGACTTGATTACTGTTATTCAGGTCCGGTAGTCTAGTATAGCCAAACAATACATCATAAGACGTCGATATTAGATATCGTGATAGTCCACTTCTCTGCCGTGATAGCCTCCAGAGATAGAGAACCGGAATTACCACGCAAATGCCTGACTAGCAGCATGATAGATCCTAGAACCAAGTTCGTAAGGAGCAATTACAGCCCTACATGTTGCCGCTTTAAACCAGACCATGTCTCACTACTAAGCGTGATACTCTAGCAAACACGATATTAAAAGGCTAGCGCTCAGAAAATGGTGTTACGGTATCCTTGTCGAAGATTCTTCCTAGTGTCGCAATTCCTGCTGGTTAGGGGTAGATACCTCTTATTACTACTTTAATCCCAATGTGCAACCTTTGAGAGGCATCTGCAGTCGAGCATAATAACTGCAAGGCACCCCTAGAGCCTTAAAGTTCGCCAAGTTAAGGACGTTACCGAACCAGGCTGCTTATTCAATTAGGATGGCATACAAAATCTACAACATTTACGTTATTACAGCCTTCCTTGTCATTGGAGGTTTGCTGCAGGGTTTTGATATCTCGTCAGTATGAGCTATTCTTAGCACTAAGTCTTTCAAGAATGAATTCGATAGCCCAACACCAGAGCAGCAAGGTGGTATCACCGCCAGTACCTCAGGTGGCTCATTCTTAGGACGTATGGTCAACATGCTTGTCGTCGATCGATTCGGCCGTAGAACAACAATGATGGCTGGCTGTATTATTTTCATCGTTGGTGCCATCATCTGTACTCTTAGCATCGACATAGCTATGCTAATTGTTAGGAGACTCTGTTGCGGTGGAGCTGTTGGTAAGTTGATATTGAGCGATCGGGGCACCTCTTAGTCTGGCTAGTCTGGCAACGGGAATTGATGACGATCATGGGCATGTTTACCTCAACTGGTCCTTTATATCTGGCTGAGCTCTCGCACCCGGAGATTCGGGGACGAATTTTGAGTTTCCAGCAATGGAGCATCACTTGGGGGGTAAGCTGCACTACATGGAATTCTGTGTCGAAGCTCAACGTTTATAGGCTCTGATAATGTACTACATTACATTTGAAACATCTTACACCAAAGCAGAGGTAGTTTTCCGGGTGCCCTGGGCAGTCCAAATGCTCCCTGCCATGGTCCTGTTCATTGCTCTATTCTTCATCCCTCGGTCGCCTCGCTGGCTTGCGACTCAGGATCGTTGGGAGGAGGTACTCGAAGTACTCACACACCTCCATGGAGGTGGCAACCCGCACGCACCCCTCGTCCAAGCCCAATACGCCGAGATCCGAGAATCTATGGCTATCTCTGAGTCACAGGGCATGGTGCGATGGGCGGAGTTGGTTCACCACAATAACATACAGTGCATAGTGAACGGTATTTTCGTTCACATCTGGACGCAGTTGAGCGGCAACAACGCCTTACTCTATTACATCGTTTACGTTTTCCAGATGGCAGGCCTGACTGGCAATGTCAAGCTCATTGCTTCAAGTGTTCAGTACATCATCAATGTCATATTCACACTACCAGCGATTCTCTTCCTCGACCGTATTGGCAGAGGGCCCGCGCTTATAGGAGGTGCCATTTTCATGATGATTTGGATGTACGCTACTGCCGGCGTAACGTCTCAGTATGGACAATATGTGCCCGGTGGCTTTGATGGCTCAAGCGCTGTTACTTGGACAATGAATAGCGATGCGACCTTTGCTAAGGCAGCTGTTATTGCCTTCACGTATCTACTTGTTGCCACATACAGCTTCACATAGGCTCCAATTTCGTGGCGCTACCCATCCGAGATCTACCCAATTCGACTTAGGGGCAAAGCCGTCTCAATCGCCACGTCAGCAAACTGGGCTCTTGGTTTCGCTAATAATTACTATACCCCCCCCTGCTTTCCAGAACATTCAGTGGAGAACTTTTATTATTTTCGGCACCTTTAACTTCGCGGCATGTATTCACGCCTTCTTGTTCCCCCCCGAAACCAAGAAGCGGAGTTAAGAAGTTAAGAGCGCCGCCCAGCACATTGTTTGTGATGCCCAACGGACACTAATTGATCGTGCAGATATTGATGAACTATTTGCATCTGGAGTAAGGGCATGGAAGACTAGCACAATTCCTAAGAATGATAGACTACGGGAATTGGTTGAGGAGGCTGATCAGGGCAAGTTGCAACTGGATGGTTAAAATCACTGAAGTATCTTAGTATGTACTCATAGTTAAGCTAGTTCTACTGTTATGAGAGCGAATAACCAAGTTTTGATAGTTATAGGCAAAGCTTCTAACTGAAAGTTCCAGAAATAATCTCCAGCTAATAGAGGAAATTTATGATATCCTTCCAGCTTCACTTAAACTAATAACTAACAACAAAATCAATAGAAATGAAATCGAAGAAAGGGCTTCAAGCCTTTTCCGCTAAGTGCTTATATTATAATTAAGCTCCTTCAAATATGGAGCACCACGAACTAGTCTATCATTCATGATCAGTTTCTACTATTAAATATATGAAAACTAACCATAGCAACTAGAATTCCTAAGTGCTTAAGATCGGAATCATCATCTTCGTTACAAACCTAGCTTCCACAAACTGCCAGCGATTGGCTACGAGAGACGTCCTAATGCAAACATGTTCGAGTTCACGACTCGTCAGAAGCACGTTTCGCTACGCGCGGTCCGGAAAGTAGCACGGTGATTTGGGTCTAATGTTTCTCAAGTCTAGCAGAAGCTTTCAATCTTGATAAACTGGTCAAACCGAGTGCTTAGATCGCCTCTCGAAATGCGGGCCCGGGTGATCTATGAACAAGTCCTAGACTTAGGACACCTTTAATTTAGGGTCAGTCACGTCTACTAGAAGCATTACTAGGCAATGTTGCTGAGAAATATCTGAAGAGATGCGCTTAGATCAAGACCGCGTTCTGGTCTCTTGAACATCATGAATAAATTTAATTATTAATCCTATCACAAAAAGATTCTGATTTTGAAGAGTCTATATTGCTCTTAGTTAACTTGGAGAATGAACAATCTGCCAATGATATCATGATTATTCTCATGTCTTATACGAGCTATTAGTAAATAGCATTATCTCTGGTATGCACCTTCCGCTAGACTCTCTTATCATCAGTTAAATGAATTTTGAAGGCTGTAGGTCAATTTAATAAACATCTTTTACTAGATCTTTATTATTCATGATCTCCTCCCTTAAAATTATCACGCCCCGATTATTGCTAGTTTCTATGGTAGCCGTCCACTCAGAATCATCGCCGTGTTATATTTGATTAATCGTTAGCCTATAAACACACTTATATAGTAGGTGGCTATTATAATGATGATAGCATTAAATGCTTTGGTTCCGGGGGTTTGCCCTACAATCATCAAAGGCATTGGAAATTGTCGCCGCTTGCATGATAATTTGATTTCAACATGTATTAAGATATAGCTGTCTCACTTTAGTAGATGCTATATAATAATATACGGCAGATAATTCCCCAAGATGAGTAGTTAGATGGTATGATTATATAACTAAATGTATTAGATATCCCTACCATCTATGGACATTTAGTAAGCCCTTCTATTGATTTAGGGATAGACATTGTGGCAGGTTGCACTCCTAGTCGCCAGAGATCCGTTAACTTCAATCATCTCAGTCCAAAAAGCTCTTCAAGTCGAGTTGGAAGGTTCACTGAAGTTGTAGTGTATACAATATACTCAATCGTTCAGTAATAGAAACAAGTTTATATCAGATATGTATGTATGCTTAGAGCTGGGGCGGCTACTGAGATTAGGCCTTGTAACCTATATCTTCGCAAGGATAGTGAATGGTGAGAGGGAGGACTGAGACGTCACTCACGAAGGCTCATCTAAGGGTGCCCCTGCTACTAATATATTTGATGTCTAATCGTCGACTAATCAGAGAGTGAGGTTACTGTTAATTAGTTGGAGGTTGCAACATCAGTTGATAGCGTCTCACTTGAAGCAAAGGGCGGAGGCGATTTCAAGACTCTGAGCAGCTTACCTCTGGCCTGCGTTACTTTAATCCCGCCTATCCCCAGCAGAGGCAGATAGATCAGATTAAATAAAGTCAGAAGAGGATCTACCAACCAGTAAAGACAGGCATTCATGGTCTTCACAGTATTAGAGATATCGAATTTGTATGTATAGTTGTGTCTATAATTAGGCGGACCTGATCCATGCCCGTCCCTCGAAGGGCCTTAGTTTCCCATCGGTAACATCATGATAGGTCCCGATAACCAGCTCTGTCGAAGCACCATCGATCCATGTAGGCGCCTCCAAGGGTTGTTCCAAGCCTGAAAAGTTCAATGCCACCAAGGCTATCATTTTCGATCCATGTTTCTCATACAAGAAGACATTCAAATCCTTGTCTTGAACAGCTCGATAGACACCGTGCACGAGGGCGTCAGCATACTCTTTACGGTACCCCAAAATGCGCCTCCAGAAAGACCAAACAGAATCTTGCTCAGACATCTGCTTCTGTCCATTCACGAGCTTATAGTTGTCATGGAGTCGCATCCACGGCTTTCCGCCTTTAGTGAACCCTGCGTTGGGGCTTGAGTCCCAGCTGAAGGGGATGCGTGCATGGTCCCGAGCAAGATGCTGTAGGCCCGACATAGCGTGGGTCAAGTTCTTATCTTTCTCTCCTATCTTCTCCCTGGCACCTTTGTAGTAGTTGATACTGGCGATGTCCTTGTACTCATCAATGGGCCATTCCACCGGCGCGTTGACCATGCCGAGCTCCTGGCCCTGATAGACGAACAACGTACCAGACAGTGTTCCTTGGAGCAATGCGAGCATTTTTGCGCTGCGTATTTGGGACTCTTCTGTGACATCACTGCCCCAGCGAGACACAGCCCTAGCCTGATCGTGGTTCTCAAGGAAAGTTGTCACTCAACCGTCTGAATCTTCCAGGAGCTCCTGAGTGGCGGCTACCGCGGCGGTTAGATCTGGCAGAGACCAGTTCTTCCCTACAGCAACATCATACCGGCCTGATACTCCCTTACCGGTGCCAACGTTAACGACGTCGAATTGGAAGACCATGTTGAGCTGTTTAGCAGCTGCTGAGACGTACCGCAGGACGTGGGTACGCTCATGCGTGGCAGGAAGCTCTCCTACGGTCATGGTGGCGCCATACTGAGATATGACATCATGCATCTCACTTAGAAATTCATGCATGCGAGGGCCATTGCACACTTGCTCTAGCGAGAGTTGGTACTCCGACGCCTTATCAGTGATGGGAGCATCGGGGAGTCCAGAGATTTTGCTATACAAGTTGACAACATCGACTCGGAAGCCATCGACGCCCTTTCGAAGCCAAAAGTGCATTGCAGTCTAGTAGATAGCCTCGCGGGTCTCCAGGTTCTCCCAATTTAAGTCTGGTTGTTGAGGGCAGAACAAATGCAGGTAATACTCCTGGGTTGTCTCGTCCCACTGCCATGCGCTGCCCCCAAAGAAGCTGCTCCAGTTGTTGGGAGGCCGGCGTTTACCATCAGCGTCATAGCGCGGTTGCCGCCAAAAATACCAATTGCGCTTAGCATTCTTCTTAGAAGAGCGAGATTCCCCTGAACCAGGCATGTTTATCCGAAGTATGGTTAATAACCAGGTCAAGTAAGACCTTCATACCACGCTCGTGGCCAGCCCCCATAATGGCTTCCATATCCTCAACAGTCCCAAACGGAGGGTAGACGCTTTCATAGTCAGAGATATCATACCCCATATCATGTTGAGGGCTATTGTACATGGGACAGATCCAGATAGCGTCTGCCCCAGTATCTTTAATGTAGTCGATTTGAGATAGGATTCCCTGCAGATCACCGATACCATCCCCGTTTGAATCCTTGAAGCTAGCAGGGTAGATCTGGTAGATGCTGGCTTCTTTCCACCAGGGGTGAGATGTAACGGCTATGGTGAAATTTAGCAGAGTCCGAAGAATATGAAAGGCTATCGTGGATAATAACAGTAATTGAGATCAGCCACAATTGTGAGAAGACTGAACGACACTCAGGCGACAAAAGCGCTTTGGTGAAAAGTGCAATGCATTCATCAAAAGAAACCTTCGGATCTCTTTAAATATCTCCGGAAGAATCAAAGAATTTACTTAACCCACATATGTTGAGCTGGCATCTCCCTAAAATGATACTAGCTCGACCAGCCTGCCTTTTGATACCCGGTGACGAAGCTCTACCGAGATAGTCAGTATACAACATGAAGAACAGGAGCGGAGAGTTCTCATTTGTCTAATGTCGGCCCGAGATGTCTCAAATTGATTTGTAAACTTGCCTCGCAGAATATCAATAGTTACCCCACACTGGGATCCTTCGGTCTTGAAGAAGTGAGTTACTCCATATCTCGGCCCGTCAAGTGGGTTTCTGACCCCGTGGGGATCCCGGGGCCATGGTTAGGCTTTATGGGGATTCCGGCATCACGCGTTTGAATTGAGGGGTTTATCAGCTAAACCAGCTGTGTTTGCCCGCGTGAACCGGAGAGAGGCGCTGCCTTCCACATCATAGGTCACTGGACGAATTCAGCTTGCCTTGGCGCGATGGAGGGCTGGTTTAGTTTGCTCGAAACAATTTATTAGCGACTCCAACACCATGCTCATGCTCCGTAAAAGAAGACTCGTACAGGCTTGAGAAAACCTTGGCCAAAGATGTACTACGAGAGTCATGGTCGTCATGAACCTAGTCCTCCGCAAAGTATATAAACTGAGCCGTTCTCGCTGTATGATTTCATCTCTCAAGTACCCACCGCATAATCGAGTTCCTAACCCCGTATCAGAGTTCAATAATCTTCCTCACTCCTCCCACTTTGGCCATGTCTCCCAATAAGGATATCGACAATAGTCCAGATGTGGAGAAGCCTAGTATGTCTACCTCTCTGGACCAAGAAAACCAAGACCATCGCGCCTCCAATATGAGCACCAAGCTAGCCGAGCTCTCTCATGATGCGGCCAAGGCAACCTCGCAGGAGCACTCGATGACTCTCTGGCAGGGTCTCAGAATGTATCCAAAAGCAGTGGGTTGGTCCGTCACGATCTCTAGTTCCATCGATATGGAAGTCTTCGACAAGGCTCTCATTGCTAGTCTGTTCGCCAGCGTGGCCTTCAATGAAGCGTTTGGCAAACAGCTCCCAAACGGATCGTATGAGCTATCGTCGTCGTGGCAGACTGCTTTGAGCATTGCATCCACAATTGGAGAGATTTTTGGTTTAGCCGCAAATGGAATCATCGCAGAACGTTTTGGATATCGGAAGACAATCATCACCTCCCTCTTACTCGTCACAGCCTTCATCTTCGTCGTCTTCTTCGCTAAAACTGCCGCCCAGCTCCTTGTTGGTCAGATTCTACTGGGTTTTCCCTGGGGTGTCTTTCAGACTATCACGGTTGCCTACGCCGCTGAAGTCTGCCCCGTTGTTCTCCGAGCGTATCTTACAACTTATATCAACCTGTGTTGGGTCTTTGGACAGCTCATCGCTTCAGGCGTGCTCCGTGCCATGGCTGATCGGACAGACCAGTGGAGCTATAGAATCCCCTTTTCCCTGCAGTGGATGTGGCCCATACCCATAATCACTGCTGTCTTCTTCGCGCCAGAATCGCCTTGGTGGCTCATCCGTATAGGCCAGCGCAACAAGGCCAGCGCAGCGCTTTCACGCCTCACCTCCCGTGACGAGACCGATTTCGACCCGGATGCAACCATAGCCATGATGGAGTACACAAATGCTATGGAGAAGGCCGTCTCTGAAGGCACAACGTACCTCGATTGCTTCCGTGGTACCAATCTGCGTCGCACCGAGATCGTCTGCTGCACGTGGCTAGTCTAGATTTTCAGCGGCGTCGCCCTGATGGCATATTCATCCTACTTCTATATCCAGGCCGGCCTGGCTTCGAAGCATGCTTTTACCATGACTATGGCTCAGTATGCCCTCGGAGCCATTGGAACAGCGTGTTCTTGGGGCCTCATGGCTCGATTTGGGCGACTTACGCTCTACCTCTATGGTATCGCCAGCATGTTTACCTTGCTCTTGGCTGTTGGCTGCGTGTCCGTGGGCGTGCCCAATAGTGCGACTAAAGCCGTAGCAGGTTGGGTTATCGGCAGCTTGCTGATCGTTTGGACCGCCGTCTACGACATGACCGTCGGTCCTGTGTGCTATGCGCTGGTGTCTGAGCTGCCCTCAACTCGGCTCCGGGCCAGAACTATCGTCATCGCAAGATGCGTCTACAACGCTGGAGCCATTTTACTGGGTGTCCTGACACCGCGTATGTTGAACCCTACAGCTTGGAATTGGGGTGCCAAGTCCGCCTTCTTTTGGGCTGGCTGCGCGTCAGTGTGCTTTATCTGGGCATTCTTCCGCCTGCCCGAACCTAAAGGGCGCACCTACGGCGAGTTAGATATGTTATTTGATCGCCGCACTCCTGCTAGAAATTTCAGCAAAACCAGCTTGCTAGCGGTGGCCGAAGGAAAGAGAAACATGAAGGGGCCTGACGTGGTGGTCGTAGAGGCGGTCGAGGACGTGAAATGAACCCCGTAAATGAGCTATCCCTACCCTTGCAGGATTTGACTGGTCTTTTCAAACGATTCATGACTTCGAATCGTAAAGTAGATCCTCATAGTAGTTTGCGCTGATGTTAGAATAAAATGAGCCAATGTCAGCAAAAATTGGTTACGATGCCTATAGGAGAATCAATTCCTCATTTTCATTGTTATTTGTGCTGTGGCTGGACTCTGCGAACTAATAACTTGCCTAAATCCTCAGTGGAATTGGTCCGAATCTTAGCCTCCACGTGCGCAGAACTAATTATCTCATCCAACTCATTAACTAGTCATCACTTGTGGCGTTCATCCAAAGCTTCTCCTCTCCAACCTCTTCACGGCAATTTCCCGCCCTCCTCTTAAGTTTTCGATCGAAAAATTCCCATTACTATTTTTGACACCCCCATGATCGTGGTCCAAAAGGCCCGCCAGCGCACATCACAGGCTTGTGATGCCTGCAAGCGCCGCAAGGTCCGCTGCAATGGCCAAGAGCCTTGTCAACAGTGCCAGCATCACGGTCTACCCTGCGTCTATGCGGCGGCTCCTCTCGTAGCCCGCAGCCGATCGCGCCTAGGAGTCGCTGGACGAGGCGCAGTCATTGCGGAGTCACGGTCGCGCAAAGTCTCATCAGCATCGCGGCCGCTTTCGTTATCCTCGTCAGACCCAGCGCCTTCAAGGTCTGCACATGCTTCGTGTTATGACCTTGGTTTCTTTTACAACTTGGTCCCCAAATACATGACCTATGTATATCCCATCAGCCCCATCCTTGATGAAGCTGAGTTACGCGACAACATCCAGCATATGAACACTAAGAGCGATTCTGCGGCCCTAGTCTACGCTTTTGCTGGTATTGCACTTCTTTTGATGCAGAATGCCAAGCCATGGGCACCTGACTGCTACAATCAGGCTACAGAAATGATTTCTCTCTCTATCCAACATCACAAGCCCCTAGATCTTAACTTTAGGCCTACTTTAACCCCTCTTGTTAGCCGTGTCTTCCTCGAGATGTGTCTCTGCGTATTGCATAAATGCGACCTAGCATTTTTCTATGTGCGCGAAGCCATCTCTCTCATGCTCATGCGTGGAATTGACCAATTCCTTGAAAGCGCGACACTGGACCCCATTGAGCACGCCCGTCGGGAGCGCATTTACTGGATATGCTTCATCCACGAGCGCCATTTGTCTATCGAGGCCTCCACTGTGGTATGTCTCGATCCATTGCCGTCGCTGCCAGACGTGACAAGCTCGGCCGTGAGTTCTGTGGAGCGAGGCTGGAACTACATTATAAAGACGTTTCTTGTTGTCGATAAAGATTTTGTGAGGTTCTGGGTCGGCGATCGAACCTCGGTGACGGCGGAATGGATCCAAAAGAAACATCAGCAACTTACCGATGACTCGTGGCAACTCGAGGTAGCCATGCTTCCTATTACCCAGCAGGCTGACTTGATCATTACACGCCAATGGCTGCGGACCTTGACATGGCAAATGGCCATGTCCAACGTGTTGCTGTCGTCACAGGCCGGTCAGTCCGAAGAGCTATCGTTATTTATGCCCCTGCGGCTATCGAGCCAGCTGAAGGACTTCCTGACTCGTACGTCGAGCCAGGCTATCGAAGTTCACGGTATGGGCATCATCGAGAAGCTCTTTGAGATTACTACCACAATAGCCGACGTGGTCCGGGCTCTACCACTGGGCGACTATGCTGAGGAAACGCAATACAGAATCCACGACCTCTTGTTCGTGAAGCAGTTCCTGCTGGGACTGCAACATGTTAAGCCTATTCACAGGGAGATCCTCCAAGATAAGATGCGCCAAATCAGGTCCTTATATAGTGGTACTAAATTCAACAACCTGGTTGAGGGTATCAGTTTCGAATGAGATTACAGATTAGATAAAGTGGTAGAGCTAATAAATCGCAAAGCGTAGCTTTGGCCTCTTTCCGTTAAAATAATGGCAATACCACACATATGCTAGCCAACGAGTAGAGAACGTCAAAATTAGGAGTGCTAAGTATTGAAGCAGATGTATAGCTATGCCAATAGTTTCAGGGAAATTTCTACAGTAGCATGATTTATTTCCCAGTTTTACAATCAAGCATATTAATCAGTTGCGTTCAAGAGAGGGAGAAGTAATAACATGCTCGTGTTCTCTAGTTTTCGGCTCACCCAGACTACAGTTACCTGTCTTTTTACGTTTTAACTAGAATTTTCTATTTTCTGACTGTGTAGTAATAGCTTGATCTATCAGTTACGCCTCTTCTATCAATCATCGTACCGCACGGCGGGGCTGAAACTGCAGTGCTCCGCTCCCGCACAGCAACTTAGACTGCGCCGCCATGGCGCATTTAGATAAGCAGCAGTAGTGATGATAAAGTAACGTTATCCTACTGTACTACCTGCCCTGCTTCAGATAGGACATCAGCATTCCTATATACGAGATAACCCTTGCATGAAACGTTACCATTCCTATCGATGGATCTCACCATTATGTCTACTATTACCTGCCGAAGCGCTCTGCGGAAGCATTACTCCACAGATCGGCGGCCAGGATTGGAGAGGATTCACGGGCGCATAGGACAGAGTAGGAGCATCCATCTTGCGTCAGCTTGGGTGGTGATTATTACTAGGGCTCCTCTCGTTCACTCTTTTGACATCTCAGAATCACTCTCATCTTATCTAGAGACATTGAGGGGTGTTGATCCAACCACTGAACTCCTTTTGACGAATTTTCTCTGTGTTTAGCAATGGGCGATTTTGCAGAGCCGGCCTTCAACGAGCCTCCCAACGAAGAGCCACCTACCGGGCACAGCAACGGGTACGCTAACGGACGCCACCCAGACGACCTCTTTGTGGACGACCGACTATCTTCAGTCGGCATCGGCATTAGTGCAACTAAGCCGGGGGCTACAGCTACGCCCGATGCGAGCTGTTCCCGGCCTAATTCGAAAGATGTGGCCCCGATAGCGATAATTGGCATGTCGTGCCGCCTCTCGGGCGGCGTAAGCAGCGCTGAAGAGCTCTGGCAGCTGTGCTCTCGAGCACGCAGCGGCTGGTCACCCATCCCGAAAGATAGGTGGAGCCAGCAAGGCTACTTCCATCCCAACGCGTCTAGGACTGGGACATACAACGCAGAGGGTGGGCATTTCATTCAGGAAGATGTCGGTCTCTTCGACGCCCCCTTTTTCAACATCTCTGCGCAAGAGGCTAGGTCCATCGACCCCCAACAGCGACTGCTGCTCGAGTGCACTTACGAGGCCCTTGAGAATGCGGGGGTCCCCAAGGAGACAGTCGTCGGCCAAAATGTTGGAGTCTTTGTAGGGGGGTCCTTCTCTGACTATAGCTTGTTTTGTCTGCGAGATGCGGACACGGTCCCGGCATATGAGGCCACTGGCACGGCTCAATCGGTCTTGTCAAACCGCCTATCCTACTATTTTGACCTCAAAGGACCAAGTGTCACCGTCGACACTGCTTGTTCCTCCACCTTGTCTGCTCTGCATTTAGCATGCCAGAGCTTAAGGTCGGGAGAATCCAGTCAAGCAATCGTGGGAGGCAGCCACTTGAACCTGGTGCCAGAGATTTTTATTTCAATGTCAAACTCAAGGTGCCACCCCTGCTACATATATTATACCACTCGATACTCACAGACTCAGGCTCCTCTCGCAGGCTGGGAAGTCGTTCTCATTTGATGAGAAGGCATCAGGTTTCGGTCGCGGTGAGGGAATCGGCTGTATCGTCCTGAAGAACCTAAACGATGCAATCGCGGATGGAGATCGCATTCGAGCTGTCATTCGCAATACCGGGATGAACCAAGATGGCAGAACGCAGGGAATCTCAATGCCTAATGGCGCTGCTCAGGCAGAGCTTATTCGATCTGTTTACGAATCGGCTGGTCTAGATGTGAACGACACGGGGTACGTTGAAGCTCATGGTACCGGAACTAAAGTGGGAGACCCCATAGAAGCAGCGGCATTACATTCTGTGTTCGGGAGTGGCCGCTCAACTAAGGACCCCCTTTATGTAGGGTCTATCAAATCCAACATTGGACATGCTGAAGGCTCAAGTGGCATTGTGGCTGTTATCAAAACAGCTCTTATGCTCGAGAAGGGCTTCATTCTTCCTAACATTAACTTCAAAAAGCCAAACGAGGCCATTCCTCTGGCTGAATGGAACATGAAGGTTTGTAGTATCGATATCTTCTCAGATCAAGTCATCGTCTAAATCAGCGACAGGTTCCACGAACCCAGATTCCTTGGCCGCGAAAAAAGCGACTCGCAAGCATCAATAACTTCGGTTTTGGGGGAACTAACTGCCATGTTGTGCTTGAAGGGCCGCCTCGCCCTTCCAAATCGGCTCGTGCCAATAATCAGAAGTTAAACGGTCTGACGAGTGAGCTCTTCCAAGAAATGAGAATGAATCCATTACCAGTCTCAAAACTCGGCATCGCAAGTCACAAAATTAGATTCTTATTCGTTCTTTCAGCAAACAGCGAGAGATCGGTCAAATCCCAGATGTCAGACCTACAAATCTACCTTGAGCAACGACCAGAAACCCTTGAGCTCTCTGTGATGGGCAAATTAGCTTACACGCTATGCCAACGTCGTTCTTTTCTTACGTGGAAAGTCGCAGTATCTGCAGCAACCTCATCAGAGTTGATTCATAAACTGTCGAATCCTGACCTTCGGCCGATGTCTGCTTTTCGCGCGCCAAAGATATCATTCGTATTTACTGGACAAGGTGCTCAGTGGCATGCCATGGGTCGGGAATTGATGAAAGTCTACCCAGTATTCGCTTCTGTCATTCAACTGGCGGATCAGTATTTACAAAGCCTTGGGGCAAGTTGGTCTCTTATAGGTGCTGCTCACTCCCCCACGCGCTTCCTTGCAAAGTTTTCATATTTCTAACTTCACAAAGCCGAGTTGTGCAAAGACACGGAGACATCTCTTGTCGGCGAGGCATACATCAGTCAACCTGCTTGCACTACTATTCAAGTTGCGCTAGTACGCCTACTTTCATCGTGGGGTATCCATCCAGCTGCTGTTGTCGGCCATTCCAGTGGCGAGATTGCTGCTGCCTTTGCAGTTGGAGCCTTGTCGTTACAGGCGTGCCTGAAAATTGCATACTATCGTGGACTTGCTACCATGAACTTCAAGACAAAGTACCCTAACCTTCAAGGTTCAATGGCAGCTATAGGAGCAGGGCCAGACGATGTGCGGCCATTTATAAGTGGCCTGAAGGCAGGACGCGCCGTCGTCGCGTGTATCAACAGTCCGTCGAGCATAACTGCCTCGGGTGACGAGGCAGCCATTGCAGAGTTGCAGACGGTGATGGAAGAGAGGGGCTTCTTCAATCGAAAGCTTCGGATTGATATGGCATACCATTCACATCATATGGAGTTTGTAGCGGATGATTACCTTGCTTCCTTGACGGACATCAAACCTCGGGACTGTTCGAACACGAGATACTTCTCTTCGGTAACAGGTCTCGAGATCAATGGATCCGAATTAGGTGCCTCATACTGGGTTAAGAACCTGATAAGCCCAGTCCAATTTTCACAAGCGCTACGAAACATGTGTCTGACACTCGTGGAAGGCATATCTTCACATCAGGAGAATAGTATCCTTGTTGAGGTTGGCCCCCACGGGGCGCTTGAGGGTCCTGTCAAACAAACGTTAAAAGCATGTGGTGCAACACTGAGCAGTGTTGAGTATTCGACTACTCTTATTCGCAATAGAGATGCCGTCGAGACTATGCAGGAGCTGGGAGCGGCATTGTATTGCAGAGGGCAGCACCTCGGTTTTGAGGCCATCAACTTCCCAAGATCAAGGGACAAGACCATGGGCTTATTGACTGATTTGCCAAGATATCCCTGGCAGCATAACACCCGATATTGGCACCAGAGCCGTATCGCCGACAACCGTCGGTTCATTCGACAATTTCCTCGAAATGACATTCTTGGCGCGCTCGCCGATGACTCGAATGATTTGGAGCCAAGATGGCGCAACGTCATTCGTCTCGAGGATATGCCTTGGCTGCGCGATCATCAGATTCAGTCTAACATTGTTTTCCCTATGGCTGGATATGTGACCATGGCTATGGAAGCTGCTTTTCAAAGGGCCACAACTAGGAACGTCAAGTTTGACAGCTTTGAATTCCGGGAAATATCTGCCAATCGAGCTCTTATCATTGAAGAGTCTACCGACGTTGAAACAATGATTACACTGAGACCCTACAATGAAGGAACCAAGAAATCTACAGACTCTTGGGATGAGTTCCGTATACTCGCTTGGACGATAGACAAGGGCTGGGTCGAGCATTGCCGAGGTCTTATCGGGGTCAAGAAAGACAATACCATCAACGTCGTTGACGGTGAGCGACAGATCGAGGCAAGAAAAGCAACTCTCAGGGCCCAGAAGACCATGATGAACGAGAATTGCACTGAAGTAGTGGATATCGGCAAGCTTGCGGCCAATCTTCGTAACCTCGGGGTACATTACGGCCCCGCTTTTCAAAGCTTCGTGGAATGTCGAACAGTTGACCAACTTGCTGTTGCAGAGGTTGAACTGGCAGATACGACAATTACGATGCCGCAGAAGTTTGAAGCAGAACTCATCATGCACCCCGCCCATCTGGATCTTATCATCCAAATCTTGTGGCCCCTTCTTGGAGCTGGACGGACAGGATGGGACAAGATTTATATGCCGTCGGGTTTTAAGAGGCTAAGTATTTCGTCACAGGTGACAAAGTCACCAGGGAGTCGCCTTCAGGTCTATGGGTCTTCCCCTAAGATCTCGCCCTTGGTTGTCAAGCCTGTCGAACTAAATGTCTTTGCAACCCAGGAGTCAGACCCCGACAATGCCTGCGTGATTCTGGAGGGTTATACAATCACTCCTATCCATCACGATACCGGCACCTTCAACAGCAGCGATGTGAGAGACCTTTGCTACAAGTTGGAGTGGGAGCCGACTCAGGTAGATGAGATTACATTGCCATCAGGAATGGAGGGGCTCGATATTGTCATTATCTGTGATGGCTTACCAGCAACGTTCCCCTTCCAACAGCTTCAGCGCTCTTTAGAAGGTTTGACCGGCAAGGCACCTATGAATATGCCACTACGGCAAGTTCAGCCCGATGGGAACATCTACATCATGCTGGCTGAACTTAATAGCTCACTGCTGAATGAGATTCAACCAGATCAGTTCACTCTACTTCAGAAGCTCTTCGCTGCAGCGAAAGGGATTCTCTGGGTCGTTCAGGGCGCTTATCACGAGAGCGACTCACCAACCGGAAACATGGCAATTGGGCTTGCTAGGACTATTCGAGCAGAGACTGAGCTCAAGTTTGCTACTCTGGATTTGGACCGACAACGGAAGGTATCGGCGCCGGACGATAGCAAGATTATCACCGACGCTTTGTTTTCTATCTTCAAGCCGTCCACATCGCAAAAAACTCCTGAAATGGAGTATATGGAAAGGGATGGAATTTTATACACCCCTAGGATAGGGAAGGATGGCGAGATGAGTAAATTTGTCCATCAGCAACTCCGAGAATCTGGGCCTGAGCCTGAGCTCCAACCATTCTCCCAGGATGGTAGACAGTTAAAGATGACTATCGGCAACCCTGGCCTCTTGGATACGCTACATTTCATTGACGATTACACGCTATCCACCCCGCTTGCAAATAACTACGTCCAGATCGAAGTGAAAGCCGTTGGCTTGAACTTCAAGGATGTGATGATTGCCATGGGTCACCTTGCAAATGAGCATATTGGAATTGAATGCAGTGGTGTGATCACTGATGTGGGCAGTGCTGTATCCGATTTCAAGGTTGGAGACCGAGTATGTGCCATAGCTGAAGGGTCATTTGCAAGTTGCATTCGGTGTAGGGCGACAAGCGTATCTCAGATCGATAACAGCTTGTCTTTCGAAACAGCATCGACTATCCCGGTTATCTGGAGTACAGCACTATACTCTCTAATCCATGTGGCTCGCCTAGAGAAAGGGGAATCGGTGCTTATCCACGCCGCCGCTGGTGGGGTTGGCCAAGCAGCCATTATCCTCGCCCAGATGATAGGCGCTGAAATCTTCGTCACCGTCGGGAGTGTAGAGAAAAAGAAGTATTTAATGACGGAGTACGATATCCCAGAACATCGGATTTTTTTCAGTCGCGATACATCATTTGCGAGCCAGATCGAGGCAGCCACGGGTAGTCGAGGAGTGGATGTTGTTCTAAACTCGCTAGCAGGCGACGCCCTCCTAGCTACTTGGCAATGTCTCGCTCATTTTGGCCGCTTCGTCGAGATTGGCAAACGCGACATTGTGACAAATACAAGGCTCGAGATGGCGACTTTTGCAAAGAACGTTACGTTCAGTTCAGTAGATATGGTCATTGTTCTGTCGGAAAGACCTGAGCTGATGAAAAAACTGCTCTCTGAGGTTTTTGACCTATATCAGCAGGGCATTGTGAGGCCTATTACGCCATTATCCGTGTACGCGATATCGGATGTAGAATTTGGGTTCCGTTCATTGCAGAGCGGAAAGAACTTGGGCAAAATTGCCGTCACGTTGGGCCAAGATGACAAAGTCAAGGTTAGTCACCTGCCATAGCCCTTTGAGAGAAGCTTGTGATTTGCTCACAGCTCTGCAGGCTGTACCCTCTATGCGTTCCGATGCAATATTGCGAGCAGATGCTTCGTACTTCATAATTGGTGGCACCGGCGGTCTTGGGAGAAGTATCACTCGATGGATGGCTCGAAAAGGAGCCAAGCACATTATCCTTGCCTCACGCTCATCACGGGTGTCTGACAGTGTTCAAACTTTGATCGAAGACCTTGGTGCTGAGGGCACCAAGGTCACGGTCCATCAGTGTGATGTCGCGAAGGAAGAGGACGTCAGGAGGCTGATTTCCGAATCCTCTACCTTGCCGATTATTAGAGGTGTAATACACAGTGCTATGGTTCTCAATGTAAGAGAACTTGGCTGCAATCCGAGTCAAAATATATTGCTAACGTGGACATAGGACGTTCTATTTGAGAAGATGAGCTTCGACGACTATAATAGTGTAGTCCAACCCAAAGTGGCGGGTGCGTGGAATTTGCACAACAGCTTGCTTGGACACGAACTTGACTTCTTCATTATGCTTTCCTCGGCTGCTGGTATAGTGGGGAATAAAGGCCAAGCGGCTTACTCTGCCGCCAATACTTTTATGAATGCCTTCGCGCAGTACAGAGTCCACCAAGGCCTACCAGCAACTGCCATCGATCTAGCGGCCGTGAGTGACGTGGGCTACCTAGCCGAAAATTCTGACAGGAAACATCTGGTAATGGGATCTATGGGCAGTGAAGGTGTGAACGAAGTCGAGCTTCATGCCTTAATTGCAGCGGCTATTAGCAGCAAGATGTCCAGCACTTGCTCAAACCATTGTATTACTGGTTTGGATATCATGCCTGGATCTCAGGTACCTTTTTGGATGCTTGATGCCAAATTCACCCACATCCGTCCCCAAGTTGACGCAGGTGTGAAATCCACTACCAGAGTGTCACTTAGGCAATCGCTCAAGCAAGCAAGTAGTATCGGTGAGGCAGAAGCATTAGTATACGGTGGCTTGGTGGACAAAGTCTCAGCCATCCTCATGATCTCAAAAGAAGAGATCGATGGGCGGCAACCTATCGCGGCGTACGGTCTCGACTCCCTGGTAGCCGTTGAAATCCGGAATTGGATTACGAGAGAAACGGACGCCAATCTACAGGTCCTAGAGCTACTCTCGAGCGGGTCTCTGATCGCACTCTCACACATCATCATAAAGAAGTCAGCTTTGATCGATCCTGTGTTGTTTGGAGAAAATACCGAGAGCGGTTCTGGATAATCGGAAAGAAGGGAATGAAGAGAATGTTTCGATTTTAGTTGATCTGGAGTCTTCAATCTAAAGACTTGCTGAGCTCGATATTAATCTAGATAGAATAGGGTGTTTTTCTTTACGCCCTATCCGCTAATAACCATCATGGACATATATCTCAAATTTATATACGTTCGCAATAGTATAGGGCTTTCACCCGTGTCTTGTGTTGATCCACGCTTTCTCACTAGATATTATCTCGCCCAGACGACCTTATGATTCTCCAATATCCACGGTGAGAGTTGGCCATATAGTGCCAATTGGGGGCCGATTAACGTATCTTGTAAATCTCACTCCATAAAGCTTTTGGGAGTACATGAGCCCTCTGGGGAAAAGATTCCCACAATAATCCGCCCTCTCGGACTCCCTCTAAGTTGTGTATCTCGTCCACTCATCGTTGGCCCTGAAATCATTTAAAAGTTGGCCCTCCACGGTAACCGTGACTTCCCAGCTGCCATCTTTCAGGACCGGCAGGATGATACTCATCCCGTCTCCAGTTACGCCTGAGGCAAGCCTTAGTCTTTCGAATCTGCCGAACACGGGATCCCAGTCCAATGAACTATGCGCAAAACTCTTATAGGACGTAGAACCAAACGCAGTTTGTGGTTGCTCAAGTTTCATGTTTATTCTCAATTGTCCAGGACAATCCAGGGACTTAGCCACGGCGATGAAGTTATCGATATAGGCTGCATTTATATGCCGAACACCAGCTCGAATCATAGCAGTGGCAATGCTGAGACCCCCTGAACCGAGTAATATCTTGACCGGCAACTGCACTTTAGTCATAAGAACAGCATTTCCAATGTATTGCGGCGAGAGAGGCGGGTCAATTAACCGCCTGAACTCTACAGGAAATGCGAATCTCGCTATATCCTCTTCGGAGATCAGCTTGGCTTGGTAACGGCTTCTTGCATGAGTCCTCCAACAAAGGGCATTGACGGCATCATGAGTGGTAATCCAACCCGTAGGAGGAGATGCAGCAATCTTCAACGCCTTTAAAGCAGGAACAGACAATTGAAATGTCGTTGTAACAATGTCTGCTGACATGGGAGGCAATGTTGGAGCGCCGTACACAATACTATAAGCGCCTAACTTCTCAATATCAGCGTCTCCGGTACACGTCGAAAGTGATGAGCGGTCCAGGTTGGTAGGTTCCAATGACTCCGCCAAGGGATTGACCCGGCAGTTCCGAGCGAGTGCTTCCGTTACTATCGTTATGCCGTATCCATCCATAATTGTATGATTAATCGATATGACTAGCAATAGTCCACCACGGATGAAATTTGCCTGAATACGACAGGCATGCCATTCGCTTTCTGGATCTGTGATGGTTGGAACGGAAGAAAGCTCGTCCGCAGGAAGCATCTCTTCTGAAAACTTCCTCGACTCTAGTTCAGAGAAGCACATGTCTTTCTCTCTGATACGTAGCAGAGTTTTCCCATTCTTTAGGGTCCAGCCTGTTTGACTGTGCCCCATCTGACCTGCCAGAATAGGGATCTCATCGACTGTCCTTTGGAGCCCTGATCTCAATGCAATAACAACTCGATGTCGGTTATCATCTTGGAGAGAAAAGATTAAGATTCTTCTTGAGTAGACCGGTGGAGTAACTTGGTCGACGAGGGAAAATTTGACATCAAAGGGCGGCCCCGATATCACATAATCCGCGCATCCATCCATGATGCCCAAAGGTTTGTCAAAAATAACGACAAAATATTGCTAAGAATGTGGTGAGAGGGAAAAGTATTATATGCAAGACAAGTATTCGTTGTACAAAGTAAGGTAGTATATCCTTTTAGGTGTGGTGGTGTACCCTTATTAATTTACAAGTCGTTTGACAACTTGACGGGACTTTTAATCTAAATATACCGAGGCTTGCAATTTTTAAAGTAGTAAAGTTAAGCTGTTTGAACCTTTAAGAATGTAAAGGAGTTTTTCTCTTCATTAATATATATATCAGTAGTAGTCCTGGGGTTTGCCAACCGCTCATTGCCTGGATAGATGTACTCTATGGCTTCTAAAGCTTAACACAGAATGCAGTTTTAAATGCAATGTATCATGAAGGGCTCTATCCATCTCTCAAACGATTGGAAAATTATGAGCCATCAGGCGAATCCTAGTGCGCTCTAGTCTATATTGACAGGGGACCTCAGTGGCCCAGTGAGAGGTGGCCAATTACTTCCTTCGAGCTTCCCCTCCGTAACGTAACATCTTGCCCGATGGTGTGACTTAGCTCGTTAACTCTCCGACTCCACCTCCTCCCAGAAATTCCTCAGCCGATCCGACAGCTCCTTTACAGTAATGGACTCACGTGGGACCATGTGCCCCTTCCCATGGTCGAACATTTCGGCAGTATCGCTATCACAGATGCTATACAACGCCATAGACCCGACCAGATATGGATCAGACGCTCCAACTACATGGAATGTTGGGATCGTGATGATTTCCCCTACTTCATCCGACAGGAGCAGCGTGCTTTTTCCTTCTGTCGAGAGCGGTGGCCAGCCGTGAAAGAAGATGGCGCATTGGAACGAGCTCCCAAGGCCCTGAGTCTGGCGTTTCTTGAGGTCGTCAACGATGAGGGTCGCCGCCACGGTCGCACCTTCGGAGTATCCAATGAGGCCGTAGAAAGGGCCCTGTTCCTCCACGGTGCGGTATAGGTCGTCAAGCATCCTCCGGACATCCTGTCGCAAAGGGGCGCTATCGTCGCCCAGGAATTCTCGCATGGCCTCTTCCGGAGTCCCGTCGTGCTCAAAGTCTCGAAGACCGTTCAAGATAGATAGAGGTTCAACCCCAGCCTCGTACTTGAAGAAACGGAGGTGAGGGGGTGTTCCGAACCAGAACGCGATGTCTTCCGGCGGGCTCTCCTGGATAGTACCCTGTGTAAAATAGAACTCAGCGCTCTGGTCCAACTCGAGCTCGTTCACGATGGGCCCTGACCAATGTGAGTAGATATTAAGATGGGTTCGAGAGCAAATACCTATCTGGACGCGCATCGTCTGCGGAAGAACAAGATAGGTCAGTACAGATATGACGATGATGGCTTGTCTGTCATAATTACTTGAGCATTCGTCAGAGCTCCAGGAAGACACAAAAACTTCCTCATCGCTGCAATTGAAGTTGAAATTTTCTAGACGTTCAAATTTTTTTTAGACAATTGGCATGCCGATTTCGCAACGCAGGGCACTACAATAATACTAGACCAAAATTGTTCTCGAGGCAGGTATGAACTGTTCTATATTCAACGCCTTAAATCACCCCGCGGATCTTCTCCATCACCACTGGGGGGTACGCATATAGGGGTAATATTCCCACTGGGCTCACTACGTGACTTGCTGAGGACCCTTGCAGGTTCCGCCGCTGAGGTGACATTGCGTTTATCTGTTCAACCCAGCGAAGTCATAAAAATAGGATGTAAGCCTCCGACTTACAATTTCACGCCTGCGTGATCCTATAACAAGAGTGTAATATTCTTGGATGCCCACCTCGTCGAAATAAGTCTTACCAAAAATATTTTGTTGAGCTGTGCACTTCATCCACTTCGATATTAGAACCGGTAGAGCCACCTAGCACACTAGCATGTGAGCTTCACTCCCCTCTGGTCTACCTTAGGGTCTGTCAGCTAAGCAAGTGGCAGCACATAAACCCGAGATGGCTGAAGCACAGAGTATAACTTCGTCGACAATGGTGCCCTCATTCATTGAGACACCTGAGTTGGTAATGATCCAACCGTCACGATGGGATCCGCGATCCGATGAAGATATCATCTCGACGCTTCTTCAATTCCAGCCGGTCACGTCAGAGAGGAACATCTGGACCTTCTGGGACAAAGGCTTTTGGGCTATGCGGCCTTACGTGAGACGCAACGTCATTGGATGGGTTCGACGGCTTGGCTCTGAATGGACGGTTCGAGTGGTGGATCACATTGAAGGATCGCCTGTGAACGTCAGCGAATTCCTTGATCCCTCCGAATTTCATGACTCTTTTAACAACAGAACCATGACCGGCCCATACGTAGGTGCCCATAGCGGGGATGTCGTTCGCCTGCCACTCCTCTATCGGTATGGAGGCGTTTGGATGGACGCTGGAACCATGCTTTTCAGACACATGGATCATATCTGCTGGAGAGTACTTGAGGACCCCACCACACACTATGAGGTTGCAGGGTTCGCTCCCGGTACTGAGCCAGGTAACGATGTCATAATGAATGGCTTTATAGCCGCCAAAAAGGGTAATGGGTTTATCAGGCGTTGGCATGAGGTATATCTCGAGATTTGGAGAGGACAGAGGGATTGCATTGGATTGCAGAACCATCCCCTTCTACAGCAGGTGAAAAAAGTCGAAGTTCCCAAGGATATGCGGACAAAGTTCGGAATTGACAATTCATTGATGAACGACTACGTCGCACATGCCCTGGCTTTCAAAAGAATCCGCATGCTGCAAGATCCAACTGATGGATTCAACGGCCCGGAGTACTGGGAGCAGCATGCCTTCGTATTGCCGGTCCAGGAGACCTTCCTCGCCCAGATACTGTGCGAATTTGATGGCCGACGTCAATACCATCTCCTCTCCCTACCACGGGAAGATGTTGAGCCCGCTGCTCGCGATGGTTCCGCCGAGACGCTGGTGCAAGAGCTGCTCTCGCACGCCTCGACAATGAAGCTCTCCCACGGCCTCAAAAACAATAAACTAGTCCACCTATCAAGGCTATGGGATCTACCGGAGAATTCAGAGGCAGACATCGCGCCGGGGACTTATGCGGCTTATCTCAGATGGGGCAGTGTACATCTGGAGCAAACACGAACCCTAGAGCCGCTTCGTGTTAAGTGCAGTGGTGGGGTTTTGAAGGCCGGTGTGCTACAAGTCATCGTATAGCCTTGCACTTCATATGCTATAAAGATTTCATACAACATCCTGCAAGGTAATGACAGATCGGGTTTGCCCGTGGTTGAACCCAGCGAAATTCCACGAAAGACGTTTTGATTACGTTTCATACCTGCAACGATACCACCACATTTCCATAGCTAGTTCATTCTCAGTAACCTTGCCATTTGTCTATTGTTACCATGTGTAATATGTTATCGACTCTACCCTCAGCTAGCCACAGATTACAGGGCACGAAAGGCCAATACGAAACCCTGTTGGCTCTTAGTTACGTTGAGATGGTGAAGCCCGAAAACAAACTATCTCGTATGCTGGAGACAGTCGGCACCGCCCATGCACTCGGGTATAGGGGTGGGGGCTCTACGCCGCTGTTGTGCGTCGGGAGATAAGCCTACCGTCTATTGTAGGAAAAGTACCTACCCAGCGCAGGACTCTCCCTGCATGCAAGTACACCGATAAGCTTCGCGCTAAGTCTCGCGCTACGTTACCTCGCTCAGCGTAGGATTTACTTCGTACACTCGGCAAGAACACGGTCTTTATCTATGCCAATTCAGTGCTGGACCCCGTATGGCACCGTTGGCACTGGCAGGTAAAGCCACTGAATGTGAGGAGAGCCGCCTGGAACAACGAGACGCGTTATTCCCGACTGGCGCGTAAATTCACTGTTCGCCGATTGGTTTTCAGGTATAACCCAATCTTTCCATTTGCTAGCGAGTCTTTAGTTACAATACTGTAGAGGACTAAATTTCACGAAACTACGCCAGCGTCTTTGCTAATAGCGCCTGCACCGAGAGAGACATGTCCGACTCGAAGTATCTTCTAAATAGAGATGCGAAGGAAACAGCTAGGTGAATATCCTCACTTCCTAAGAAATTTTGTGGTCTATTGACAGTAGCAGGTTGATTGAACAGCACGACTGGCTCGAAAGATTGTTGGGCTGCACCATTCACCCAAAAATTTCCACTAACCAACAAGCGCTACGTGTCGCCGATGTGGCTACAGGAACAGCGATATGGCTACTTGACTTGGCCCAAAGATTTCCGGCCGATTCGCAGCTCTACGGTTTCGATATATCCGCTGCACAATTTCCAGCTCTCGATGCTCGACCTTCGAACATCTTTCTCTATGAACAAAACATTACAAAGTCCTTTCCAGAGGAATATCACGGGTCCTTCGATATCGTTGCCGTTAGACTTATCACTGCTGGACTTCGGGGGGATGACTGGGATGCGGCCGTAAAGAATGTCAGTGTATTGCTAAGTACGTCCAACTAATAAAAGTCTCTAAATGACCTGTAAGTACTAACCGAACAAAGAACCCGGGGGCTATCTACAATGGATTGAACCGGTACACTCTACCCTGCAAGTGTTCAATGCGAAACCCGGTGTTCCCAATTTCGCAACTCGCGAGGCAGTTGATTACTTCCTTGATGCTTATAAAAAGACGCTATATCCAGGCCCGCTACAGCTTCCTCGGCTATGTGATGAAAATGGACTAGAAGATATTGCAATGGAGGTTTATCCGACGGACCACTTTCCTGACTTCGAAAAAGTTCGCAGTCAAGGAAAGGCGTTTCTTTCCGGGGCATGTAAGGCAATGTTGCCCTTTTTGTTGGAGGATGGCACGAGTGGTTTGACAGCGAAACACATGGATGATATCATTAATCGGTCTATGAAAGAGTTGGATGGCGATATATATCTCCGTTCTGAGATGCAGTTCATCGTGAGGAGGAAGGTTTCCGAAAAGAAGCTCTATCTGGCATAGATTTGGACGCAAATTTCGGGGTGCTTCTTTTTGGAATATTCTTTAAAAACTTCGACAAGATTCAAGACGAACCTGTGAGAGAGCTACTTCAACTGAAGAGCTTAAATTTGTTGATGAAGGCTCTGGATTTCGAACGATAGAGAAGATCGCTTCCTGTACGCCGTTTTGACTTTAGACTTTGCGTAGCGTGGCCTGGTATGCTTCGTACTTCTCGTACGTCTTTCTCTCAAACTCTGCAAAGAGAGCAAGGCAATTCGAATCTCCTGCCGGGAACACCTGACTCCCAAAAATTCCACTCAAGCCCTTTTTTCTATCCATCCAGAAGAAGACGTTCAACAGTCCACCCCAGTGCAGCGCCCCTTTTGATCTCCGCCCCGGCAGATCCTCGAGAACAACCATGCCACCCATGGCATAGCTTGCCTCGGTCCCTTGAGGCAACCCCCCATAAATGTTGTTTGTGATCTCGCTACTCATCAATACCTTCGTAATGCTATCTCGCACGATGGGGCTCATCTCTGGCCGGAAGAGCTCATCTACCATGCGGCTTTGCAAAAGCACGCCATCGTTGGCTGTGATGCTGTGCAGAATCCTCTGGTATTCTACAATGGTAGTATATGCCCCGGAGCCTCCACTATCATCCGCCAGATCTCGTGGCCATACGGTATCAGGTGTCCATTGCACTGGGCCGGACCTCTCCTTTCGAATACTTACGTCTACTAAGCGGCGGTAGATATCTGGGTACAAGCGAGGCCGGAAGCATACGGACCCAATCCCCAGTGGGGCCGCAATGAACTCTTGTATGTAATTCTCCAGAGAGACACCACTGACACGCTCAACCATCATACCAGCGAAATCGGTACCGGCTACGCCACATCAGCATGGACCCTTTCGGCGCGATGAAGAAGTGGGTAGACTCACTACCATAGAGGAAACCTTCCCCGGGTTCGAAAGCCAGCGGCGCCAGACATCGGTCGATGAAAGGAAGAGTTAAGTCACCGAATTTAGTGTAGCTGAGCCCAGAAGTGTGGGTGAGAAGATGCCTAGAGGGGAGGAGTTTGTGAACGTTCATTGTGTCAAGGTGCTAATCCAGAACCTACCGCAGGGTGATTTTATTCTTGGCTTTGACAAATATCGGAGGCCCCGTCCCGTCTAGACCTAGGGTTTGAATATCTATGTCCTTAAGTTCGGGCAACAGTCGAGTCACATCCTCATCAATCGTGAACTGACCGCGTTCCACACACTGCAGGGCGGCAATAGCGGTCATGAGCTTCGTACAAGACGCTATCCAGAGGATGGCGTCCAACTCTAAAGGTTGGGGGAGTTCGCCATCTTTCAATGACCGGACACCGAAAGAGTTAGCGTATGTGTATGAACCTGTGTTCCTAGGGTGTTTAGCTTGGAAGGAATGATGACGAGTTGGAAACAGAGGGCGAAAGATGACGAACCATCACTGCTGCTTGCTGCTACTACAGCTCCCGGAATAAGCTTCGCGGCAACAGCGGCCTCAAACGTGAGTTCAATAGATGGCATTCTTTTCCTTCATAAACCCATGCAATTTTGACAGCCTGCAACGTGGTTGATCAGGGAGCGAAGCAACTTACTTCATCTAGATGAACCACGTGCTTCCATTTTCGGGGAGTGGGTTGTGCAGTTTTCGCGACCAAACAGGGGATTTATCGCCCCCTCGAATTCCTACATATTCCAAATTTAACCCTCTTCAAGGGTCCAGCCAGATCTACGTCGCATGGAGCTCAAAGCCTTGAAATGTGTACAAAACGGAGGTGTCTGCTTGCGCCTCTAGCTTTGCATACCCCACTTGATAGCGAGGTCTACATATGGCAGTTTAGAGACCCTCTCCGCGGGATGCGCTAGTGAAAGTGATTTGAACAATTGCATCGATTCAATTATTTGCTGTTACCTATTTCCCGATGCTGTATGAACGTCGGGTGCGGTCCCGGGTTGCTGGAAATAAAGTAAACACGGCTCTGGCAAAAATCCTCGAAATTGTCTCCCGCCAGTAGTCTACGACAATGCGATCTAAATTACGCAAGTCTGAATTGAGACTAGATGAATGTGTTCAGAAAGGCAGTAGGATGCAGTCACATGTCTCAATCAAGGATAGAAACTCGACATCGTGTTGGCCGTAGATGGATGCGACGCAAACATTTCGTTCAGGTTGAGCTCGGACAACACGTAACGTTCCGGGGCCTAATGCTGATCAAAGTGCGAGCGAGGAGAGGGTCCAGAGGCCCCCCCAGGGCGTTATCTGGGTTACCTGACAGCTCACGTTAGAAGCGTTTCCCATGCGACGTGCGGGGGAACGGGCAAGGGGTCTGGAGATAACGTTCCTCACACCCTCCCCCCTTCAATGGTTTGTCGCCGGGAGTGCCACCGGGAGAGTCAGCCGCGCAATGGTTACATGGCATGTCGTTGTATGAGGTGGCGGCTGGCCTGCCTTGCTCTCCAATGCTCCAATGCTGAATCTCGGGGGATGGAAACAAAACATCGGACTTGATAAGCACAATTGGTGGACGGTCCACCCCCGCATCGCCAAGCAGCTGCAGTCGGGCTCCCGCTCGGCCCCATCTTCATGATCCCACATGAGCCATGGTGATTGATCATGGGAAGACCCTGCTATCGAGACAGGAAGGAGCCCTCATCTCTGGCCCGGGACTAGCTGTCACGGCTGTGTGTGGTTGGGAGCCCGAGAAGCCTTCATTTCAAGCACCTTTGCTTCTGCCGGCTTCCGATCCCTACCTCTTCGGGTGCCTATGTAACGTCACATGTGGCCGCTGAACGGCCATGCCCTAGCCTTGTGAGCGATTCCTCTAGCTCAGGAGAGGGTCCCAAAGTTTACATGCGACATCCGACGATTGAACTTCACTTCATATAACTATGCTGTGGAAGTTTTGCCATCAAAACAACACATCTTTCAAAGTTTCAGACGGCTGGTAAACCTAACTGAAGCTTGGACTGCTCAGAGAATAACCATCACCTGCACGCCCCCCGCCATGTCCGCGAAAGACGCCGTCGTCGAATCCACCCCGACGGGCAAGGTCGAGGCCGACCAGAATATCTCACACGATGTCGATCAGGCGCCCTTCACCGCCGTTGACTTGCCTCCCGGATGGATGTATCGACAATATCGCCTCTTCGGGTACACTCTTCCCTGGTACGCGTCGCCCAAGATTCAATTGGGAATGGTCGCGTTCGTGTGCTTCATGTGTCCCGGTATGTTCAACGCGCTCGGTGGTCTTGGTGGAGGTGGAAAGACCGACGCAACGCTGGCAGACAATATGGTGAGTGTGACTCCAGCATTCGGCAGCGGGAATGGCCTTTACTCATTTCTATTTATGATAGAACACGACCTTGTACAGTACCTTCGCTGCTTTCGGCTTCTTTGGTGGCACGTTCGTGAATAAGCTTGGCGTTAAACTATGCCTGGCCTTTGGCGGTGTGGGATACGGCATCTACGCCATTAGCTTATTGGTGTCAGTTCATCACCATGTCCCAGGCTTCAATCTCTTTGCAGGTGCTTGGCTCGGTATCTGTGCTGGTCTGCTTTGGACGGCGCAGGGCACTATCATGATCTCATATCCACTAGAGAACCAGAAAGGGCAATATTTTGCCTGGTTCTGGGGAATCTTCAACATGGGAGCCGTTGTTGGTAGCTTGGTAAGCCTCCAACCCAGCGATTTTACATTTTCCCCCTCCAACGACGCCATAATCTAGTACCATTATTCTTAATTCTCTCTAACTTATTACCTAGATTCCCCTCGGCGAAAACATCAAGATCACGGAGAACAAGACGGTCAGCGATGGCACCTACATCGGTTTCATCGTACTCATGTTCTTCGGGGCTCTTCTTGCCCTAACGCTGTGCAATGCGAAGGACATCGTTCGAAAGGATGGCTCTCGAGTCATTGTAATGAAAAATCCTACGTGGCAGAGTGAACTATGGGGCCTTTACGAAACGCTCAAGTTCGAGCCTTTCGTGCTTTTGCTTTTCCCAATGTTCTTTTCGTCCAATTGGTTCTATGTCTACCAGCAAAACGCGATTAATGGCGCCTACTTCGATACTAGAACCAAAGCGCTCAACAGCCTTCTATATTGGAGCGCTCAGATCATTGCAGCAGCTATTTGGGGATACTTGCTTGATGTCGAAATTGTTCGCCGTACAGTCCGAGCAAAGATTGCGTTCGTTGTCCTCTTCATCCTTACCTTTGCTATTTGGGGAGGTGGCTATGCTTTCGAGAAGACATATACCCGTGAGACCGTTGCCCCAGACTCTGGGTTTGTGCCAAAGGATTGGACGCACTCGGGCTACATTGGACCCATGTTCCTATACATGTTCTATGGCTTTTATGATGCTGCTTGGCAAGCCAGTGTCTATTGGTAAACCCTCTCATTCTCTTCCGATACAAGACGATGCTAACAAAACAAGGTTCATGGGTGCTCTCTCCAATTCCGGCCGCCGCTCTGCAAACTATGTAGGTTTCTATAAGGGGATTCAGTCGA
Source organism: Nectriaceae sp. PG4201 (assembly GCA_023628695.1). Lineage (NCBI taxonomy): Eukaryota > Fungi > Ascomycota > Sordariomycetes > Hypocreales > Nectriaceae > Nectriaceae sp. PG4201. The sequence goes on along the minus strand of JAMAKE010000098.1, from coordinate 9,977 downwards.
TAGGTGCTGCTATTGTCAACAACCTCGATGCTCGCAAGCTCTCGTTCAAGGCCGAATTTATCAGCAACTGGGCGCTCCTCGCTGCCTCTCTCGTAGTTGCTGCTCCGGTCATTCTCCTCAAGATTCGTGACCACGTTGACACAGAGGACGATCTTAAAGGCACCGACGAAACCCTGGGTGATGTCCTACCCCCAGGTCATCCTGAGAAGGCTGTTGAGGCTGGCGTCTAATTGTAACGGCATTTATGTCGGTGCCAAGGTTATACTTTGATGCGGGGTGTTCTGTGGTGCGAGCTTGCAGGACGACGCCCACCTACCTGTGTTTCTTACATAAGTAGTAATAGCTTGTATTTAGCAGAGTCAGATTAATTTGTTATTCTTCTCGATTTCGTTAATTATTACTGACACTCACCTCTTCCTCGTACGCAGGATTTAAGCTTCCACTTGAAATATCCCTTGCCCCCCAATCCATGTGGAGGAAAGGCAACAAGCAAGCTCTGTGAATAGATAATGTGTTATTCACCCCACTCAACAAGACAGAGTCCCTTGAGTGCGAGTGCGGCTCGGCTGAGCCCAACATGTTTCTCAAGGCATTACAAAGTTTCGCAACGGAGAACGGACAAAACTTTAGCTAAGTCGAGGTTATAACGATCAGGTTCATGCAAACGTCTGGGTTTCGCTATTTCCCCCGGAGATACGAGTCGTACTAATCTGTCCTTTATCATAGAATAGCAAAGTCAACGGTTTTGCACGAATCTATGTTTATCTGTCCTCAGTCTGGATGTGGCTTAGCTCGTTTGATTCAATAATCCTGCGTGGGTATCCACGGAGAGCAATATGGACAAGCGCTCTGGCTAGGTCATGTAAGAGGATAGCGTCATATATTTTACCAGTTAACTTGCTGAAACCCCCAGCATTTGTCGGAGGAATACCGCTTAGCCGGGCGCACTAGACTTCGCATCAATTGCTTTCCTTGTTCGCAAGATCACATAGTCCTTTCTCGACCTGTCCCTGAATCGTTGATAAGCTTCTGGCAGTATTTGACTGACATTCAAATGGAGGATCCTGCCTTTATTTTTCGTAAGTCGACTAGAAAGAACAACCTCTTTTCGTGATCCCATTCGGTATATTTTTCGCTGCAGAAGACAAAGCGGAACTTTCTTCCTTCGGACAATTTGGGTGCTAAGGAAGTAGCGAATGCGTTGGCACCAGCAAGAGTGTAGTCAACGCCGACCCTTTTGCAAGTATCCACGTCAGGAAATTGGCTCGCACACCCTCCTATGGCCCTAATAGAGCACGGTTAGCAGAGATGAGGATGAGGACGAGACCCATGTTCAGCGCAAACCATATATAGCCTTCCGACCCATCGAGGTGCCGTGGAAGTTCGTCTGGATATGTAGAGACGTCGTTGTGAATAATTACTGTCACCTGTGCAATTTGGGTTATCTGTGTCGGAAGTTTATTCCTTGAGAGAATGAACAACTGCGTGATGTTGCTATTAGTAATACATTCACGAATAACAGCTCCTCCGACAAGTCCTGTCGAGCCTGTGGCGATCATTTTCATCGCTAGGGCTGAAGCCATAGTGATGGTGGTAGTATCCTGAAATGGGATATGGTACGTCGCCAGTTCTGGGTTTCTTGCTACGCGGGGAGGAGGGGTTGTCATATATCCTAGAATTACTGAGGTGCCGTTTCATCCTCTTCTTAGCGCCGCCTGAAAGCTCAATGAGAATAACAAGTGGGCAAACTGCCACAATAAGAGCTCGTTACAGTCAGCAAGATTTCTTCAAAATAATCCGTATGACAAGATGAACTTCAGACTCTACTGTTGAACGGAAAATCAGTGCTCTATTCATATGCTATCTTCTGAACCCATGTAGCGATCCTAATCATCTGGAATCAAGGCGCCTAGATTGTCCGATCGTGAAGTCCGTGCGTCCGACTGCGCAGAAAAGTTGCTACCTAAGACCCGAATTCCTGGAGTGAACTGCTCGGCCACTTATCGCTACGAATGATGTGGCTTAAAATTGTTAGTCAATACGCCAGATCATCTTTAGCTACGAGCTCCTCACTAACCCAGTCTAGCTTCAACCAGCGGTCAAGAGCTGCTCGTAGAACCCGCCAAATTTGCCGGCAGGATCGCGAAGGTGTATTTCGAGGATCCAATGCCGCTTATGGCCGTCTTTCCCAGGAAGGCTCATCGACTTGCTGTTGCCCTTGGTAATGTAAAGGCTGATTTTGTCGCGGGGGATGCGTTCGTGAGGGAATGATCCGACAATATGGCCTGCTATAGGAGCGCCGAACTCCCATCCCTCTTTCTGTGCAATATTACAAGCAATCTCATACAGTTCTTCGCCAGTCATGCTGGGATCTTCCAAAAAGCGGCTCTTGACGACATTCCAAATTGGCTCGAGCGCATCTCGCAACTTCTTTTTCTCCGAGTCATCTCCAAGAACATATGTGCGTCCAAAATCAGCCTCCCATCGCTCAAACACTGGTCCAAGGTCGATAACGAGTATGTCGTCATCTTGAATGACGCGATCAGGAGGGTTATCCTCAAACGGTCTCAGGGTATTTGGACCACTCCTAATTACTCGTTTATGCCAGTGCGTTTTAACCCCATGTCGCTTTTCGCCAAGTTCGTGAATCTTGTCGTTCAGTTCCTTCTCACTGATTCCTGGGCGAATGAGATCTCGCTCAATCTCTTTGAAGAGTTCAATCGCCTTACTCTGCGCATCCACAAGAGAGGCAGCTCGTGCGATTTCATCTGCAGATGGACCGTCGGATGCCATATTCAGAGATAGCGGTTGATGTTTTTAGAGGAGTAAAGGAAGTGACGAAGAGGAGTCAATGCAATACATTTGATTGCTAAGCCGCGCAGGAACTAATATTTCTCCGTTATCCGCAACTCGGAGAGTGACTCACTCACTAAGTTAGTTGTGGCTGACGTAACCCAAACTGGTATAGGGTGGAACTGAGCGATGGTCTCCCGAAGTTCTCTTTGTTAGCAGTCCTGGGTCCTATCTCTTATTATTTAAAGAATCTTAATACCAGCTTAATTCGAGAAGATCTATAGTTATGCACTATTATCGATTTCTGGTCACAAAGGTGGTTCCGTTAACTCAAAAGAAATATACTCACGCCTGACCTTGCAAAAGTGCAGCCATGATAAGCTTACAGTCAAAGCTAGAGAACCAGGCTGTGTTATACATATCTTGCCAGGGTTCTAAGTCGCAAGGTATACATAGGTCAGTCGAGGCGCTTTACCGGCTCTCCATTGCCATCTGATTCTATAAATTACCGGTTTGTCGATGATTCTTCCATCATGTCCGAGGGCCTAAGGGTATACAGAATAGTTTTCTTCGGGATAACGACGCGTTAATCTATGAATGGGTTCTCATAGATCCTAGGTTTAATAGTTTCGTAGAACTACACTTCGCTTCAACTCAAGGATAATCACAAATCCACGCGCTAAGCCCTCCGATGATGTAGTGCTTAAATCCATCAAGTTTGCAGTTGGCTACAGTCCAATATACAGAACGTTAGAAGCCTCCCCAGTATACCGTATTCGCTGCCAAAATTCGGCTACAGACATAAACTGAAATATTTACATAGTCAACATGGCAAAAGAGCCCAAAACAACAGCGGCAATCGCCACATATGCCACGCCAAAATTCTCAGCAGCAAAGCTCGTCTTGCCACCGCTGCTACTGCTGTTGTTGCCCTTACCATGATCGTTACTGCTAAGGCATACATCTACTGCTGAGTTCGGGATATTGATCTTCTGCACCGACGCAGCAAGATATGTGGTGTTGCTGATTGGAGCCCCAGCACAAGTCACGTATAGGGACTTGGTGCCATTCTTCCCACGACCAAATGCTGCGGACGTCGGCTGAACCAGAGCGGCATTGTTCTCAAGCATCCGCAATTCTCCACCATTGATGGTGTCGTATACCATCACGTTCTGTTTGTGCACTGCAAAGAAGGCCAAGCCGTTGCCATTGATCGCGAAGTCGTCGAAGGAGCCGGTGGTCCGATTCAACTTAGCGATAACTTCGAGCTCACCATTCGCATGTCCGCTAGGGGTTAATGGCAGCCGCCCAAAGCTACCGCTAAATGAAGCTGTCCAGTATACGTATGTTCCAAAGGTTTTGATACCATTGATACCGAGAGCAAAAGACTCTGTACTAGGCAGAAAAAGATCTGACGAGGCTATCGTTTCGACTTCGCCAGTCTCGGTGTCCATGCGCCGTAGTTTACCAAACCCGGTATCAGCGAGGAGAATGGCAATAGCTGGCGAGTCAACCTCGCGCACGGCTGCTATACCGTTGATCGCTTGACTGTCGTTGACAGTTCCTAGTACAGATACATCAAGTACACCGCTTCTGAAGTCGAGTTTCCATATGGTAGGGCCAGTTGTATTGGGTTGAACAGCACCAGCCAGGGCGAAGACATCGTGGTCTATCTCAGTAATTCCGGCTATGCCTGTCGCATCAGGAAAGGTGTGAAGTTTTGTCGGTGTAGGGTTTTTGCTTGATGGGTCGATGGCGTACACAGTTGATTCACTGAGGAGAGTGACAATCAAGTTGCCATTAGAGCGAACGCCGATATTTTCAACAAAGGTACCATTATCAAACTGGTAAACGGTTGAGACATCTGGGCTGCAGGAAGGAGCTGTGAGAGCATAGCTTTGGTCGAGGCCAAGCAGAATTAAGAGGAGTCGCAACTTGAATACGCTCATGTTAAATTAAAAACGGGATTTAACAAAGAGTGTAGAGAAAAGTGTACCGCGTACGCAAAGGTGTTTTCAAGAAAACGAAAGATGATGTGAATGTTGATAAATCCATTATCACAGTGAGCCCCGGGGTATCTAAATACCAAAGTCCCGAAGTTGTTGTGCCGAGATACCCAGATTGTGTCGCCAGAGCTGAACATTCATTCGTACACTAGGCAGTTGCAGGAGGTTGGACCTTTGAGCTAACAATGACAAGGGAAAGGAACAGCGGCAAGGAAAAGCCACAAGCCATGAGCCAATGATGGTTGCCAGTTGAAGCTTGTTCGAAATTATGCACAAATCTTGACCCTTGTTGGCTGTGTGAGTCTCCTGTTGTTGCTGCATCTGAAATTTTGCGGAAGACAATGAGGGTCGGAGGGTCAGCCTGGGGTATCACTGGGTGTGGGGCTTCGTACACTAAACCTGATGCGGATCTGACATTTTAAGGACTACTCCCAAAGCCCCTTGTCCTCAACCACTTGGTCACGTACATAAGCATCTCAGCCTCTTGCAAGCCCCAGATTCTTACACCAAACCACTTTCGATGTGAGAGATAGAGCCATTGAACTTGAATGCCCAGGTTTAGACGCATCACTGCTACTGTAGCCATTTCTGACCATTAGCCATGGGCGATGGGTCAAGGCGCTTCCATGCCAAGTCAAGGAACGGCTGTGGCCAATGCAAGAGGAGACGAGTCAAGGTTAGTCCGAATTGCCAAATTCAACATTCATTGAACTACCATCATTAAGCGCCTGGGAGGTATATCTCTGGCCGTGCGTGGCTGTATGTTAACCGTCGTGCAGTGTAATATGCAGGGGCCAGTATGCTCTCACTGCAAGAGGCGGGGAGAGTGCTGTGACTATCTCGAGCGAAGTGGCCCGACAGTTTGCCACGACTCTAGGTAAGCATTGAGTGCCGGATGTCCAGCAACAGGATGAAGGCTGACTACCACCTAACATCACTTCAGGCCCGATCTAGCACCCCTGGACCCAAACATCACCACTTCAACGTCTGTTTCAAACACACTCCTGTCACATTACGTACAAGCTACCTCGGGCACGCTTGACCTCATCGATCATAGCACTACCGACCCGAATATGTGGCGTCGGGAACTATCTCCCTTTATTCAAACTGTTCCTTTTCTCCACCACATTATCATCTCGCTCTCCGCTCTCCATCTCTCTCACCTCTACTCAACTACTACCACCGAATCTGAAAGACGTTCTTGTCTTCCTATTGGAGCCACTATATCTCGTCGCGGGTATGCTAGGGATGCTCAAACCGGCATGTCCTCCCTTACCGTCCTTTCAACTCGCTCATTCAGCTCAAAATACGGGGTCTCAGATTCAAAACCTGTATCCCATCTCACACTTGCATATTCACACCAAATAGCTGCATCTGCTGCCTTTCGTAGAGCTATACCCACAATCGACGCTGATAATTGGTTCCCTGTCATGGCTTTCGTGGTGGCGGTCCTAGTCTTCCGACTTGAAACTTGTCGACGAGCCACCACATTCTCCGGCCTTGTAACGGATTCTCTAGCGGCTTTTCGCATGGCTGCAGTTGCGGGCGAAGAAATCAAGCCCTTTTTTCGAAACAGCGGCTACTTGCAGGCGTACTTGATGCGGCGAATGCGGAACTCTGCTCCAGTACTAGATCCTGAGATGATCCAGGCTTTGACTCGTCTAAAGGAGCTGAATGATGAGCGAAACATACGTGGAGTTAGGGAAGCCGAGGAACAGATCCTCTGTAGCCAAGCAATAGATGCCTTGCAGCGATGGATGCTGTTGGTATCAGGCAAGCCGCGAACCTGGCTTCACTATTTTTGGTGGCCAGCAGACGTTCCACAACAGTTCATCGAGATGATTGATGAAAAACGTCCAGGCCCACTACTGGTATTTGTGCATTGGTGCGCGATAATGGGCCAGGGATCTCAACGATGGTTCTTGGACGGCTGGGCTATAAAGGCTGGCGCGGTTGTCATAGAGGAGATGGGCTCTGGATGGTGGGATCCGGGCCTCGACTGGCCTCGGTATAAACTAGGTTTACTGTAGGGAGCATTACCGTACGGGATGAGGTAAGGCTATTACCGGGTATACCGGTATTCTGCGTGCTGAATCTCTCGCAGGTATCTAAAGGGTAAACTAAGTTGCTCGGGACCGTCGTACACTTACCTAGCCGGTGAATTGTGATTGGTGAAGCCAAGCATATTAACCGGAAGGCGTCAGGGGTGGCTCAACCTTACTAGAAGGCTTTCTTCGTCGTCTGTCTTCAATCTTAGAGAACACTCTCTCACGACGCCAGAATGCTTGAGGCAGGCTGATGGAGTAATATCCATTTTGTATGTAATATCTTTAATACTACGTCCACGTGAATCCATAGGATAAGAGAGCGATTCTACAACCATTGAACGAATAAGAAAATGTTTATGGCTTCGTACCAATAGCTCTAGAACCTCTTTAAATTAACCGTAGGAAAGAATATGATTAATAAGTTCTACTATAGGGTCATGATAACCGAACTATCTTCCTTCAAATATTCCTCCATCCCATATCGCCTGCTCTTGAGATGATATTCATGGCAGCCTGCGAGAAGGATACGGCAAGTATCAATCCAGGCGCGAATGCTCCTGTGCAACATTTCATCACGAGTTGTCATGGTGAACAACTCCTCGGCAGCGGTATTGAAAGCTCGAACTGATCGCCTCGTGCCATCAACCAACTCATTCATAATAGTTTGAAGGTTCTTATTGCTAGATGCCTTGTATTCCACAGGCACTAGGCTTGTAAGTACTCCGTAGTTCTAAGAAATCGTCAAGAGTCATGCTATTCGCACAGCATGATATTCTTAATTGCACAGTCAACGAAGCACAGCTCCTTAGTGTTTCCACTACCCCACCTTGTAATTCCCCCCTATAAGCCCCTGTAAGCCCGCTGTAAGCTTTTCAATCATGGAACAAAACGCCCTCAAGTCTCAACATCGAAGAATACAATGAATATCCTGATTTTAAGCACATGTAGGATTGGGTACGGTCAATTCGATCTAGGCCTTAACGTTTTATCGAGTCTAGAGCCCGAATCTTCATGATTCAATTGATCTAGGATCCCCTCGGCCCCCTCTTTTCTCGAGAGGGGTTTTATGTTATTTCACGCCCCCTCTGACTAAGGTCAGGATATCGATCTATCAGAGGTTTCGTAATACAGGGTCACAATCCAACAGCACACAATAGCCAGCCGGGCTCAAATCGCTCAAATAACATGTCTCCGAGGTTCAGCCGAAAATAATTACATTGAATTTTATCGTGTTTTTGATGTGAAAGCTAGCTGTTGTCACCAGCTACGTATATAACCTCTTGAATGCCTGTTGCTGCAGCCGGCACAGCCGGTTGTTGTGACGAAGGTGTGATTGGGGTCCATCGAAGACCCTGATTCCGTCCTCTTTGAGATCTCTGCGGCCTTCTTCCCCTCGTATTCGTCGGACTTCTTGATCTTCCACGGGACGGGCTTAAAGAGCGCCGTTGACTTCCTTTATCTATCTCCGCTTGCGTGAGGATACGACGAATGCTCGGCGTTAGCTGCCTCCTATTATGACTGCTCTGAGACTGACTGGGCTGCCGTTGTGATGTTGTTATATCGCTCGAGGCTGCTTGAAGGGCCGGGGGCACATTCAGCCTCGTATTCCTGACTTGAATTCGGGGGCGGCCGCGGCTGTTTTCGACGACATCGGGATCGCGGACTTGAAGGAGCGGTTCAAGGATATCCTAGAGATCAAGTTAGCTAGATTTCCCAGCTAAAAGACAATATAGCTAACCAAAGGTTTATCGAGCTACTAGCGAGTGAAGACATTATACTTGCTTAGTGGGATCCCCTCCTTTAGCCGTTGAAGAATCTCATGACTATAGGGAAGCCTCTATTAATGCTAAAAGTGCTCTTGGCATGGTCTTAATGGAATAGCTTCTTGCTATGGTGCCAGCATAGCTGCTATAGCATATAGATATTGACTAGCTATTAGCTTAATTGCAGGATATATAATATATATTATAATATTATTAAGCTATGACTATATAAGGTATTTATAGTATTAATATATTTACATCTTAGCTGCCTATTGCTTATAGTCCCTCTCCTTCTTCTTTATTATTTGCTCGAGAGCTATATATAAGTATAAGAGATCGCTTTAACTAGTAATAAGATATAACTTTATATTCTTATAAGTAGTCTTATAAGGGCTATTAATGCATTAGCTATAGTTGCAATAGCAATCAATAAAGCACTTTATCTATTGCTCTTGCTATAGTATATACTTATTAAAAATATAGCTTAAGATATAGCTTTAAGCTTTACTATATATAATTTTCATTGCTATTTAAGCTTACTTAAATAAAGCTTTATTATTATAATAAATAATGCATTTCTAAGTATTAAATATCCTCTTGCAGTTATATTTATTATTAACTAGACTATATAAGCATTAATATAATAAATGCAAAGCTATTATTATGCAAGAGGAAATATATTTAAGAGAGCATTTCTAAGAGCAGCTTCTTTATCTATTATAACTATAGCTAGAGTTAAGATATTAGTTTTGCAATAGATTATATTAAGCTACTTATAATATATATAATAAGCAAGTGGCGCAGACAAGCGAGTGGCGCATAAATCCCTCAATTCTTCTTTTTTCTATTTAATTAAATGATTCTCAATAATAAACTATATCTCAGCCAAATAAAGAAGCTAAAGTCCTTCTTGCCCTTTAAGCTCTTTAGCAAAATCCAAAGCTAAGCATCCAATGCGCTGCAGCTATCTATGCAGTCCTTGCAAGAACCCTTAGTTACTGCTAAAAGGGCATGCCTTCTTAAGTCAATATTATGCTTAATTTATAGAAGCTATTAGACCTAGAGGAGCAGATAATTATTAAGTATATCCTTAATTTAGATTCCTAAGGGTTTCCTTTGCACTTACTTGCTATTAAAGAAATAATTAATTAATTGCTTATTAAGTAAGAGGCATAACTTATTAGCTAGTGCTAAGCTTATAACTTTATTAAGTAGCAATTATAGCTTTAAATATATTCATTTTATAAATATAATTATAAGAGGGCTCAATGCAAAGACTTAGCCCTTATCTATTAATAGTTCTTATTTATAGAGAATATAATAGCTAAGTATAGCATTAAATTAAATAATTTATATAACTTTAATAA